>JAJJMA010078578.1:0-20731 GCA_023529015.1 Papaver nudicaule
AGCAGGTTACTCGTCAGGGTAATATATTGAGTAGGTTACACACAAGGTTAATTATGTCATTAATGAATACTGAAAAATATCGAGCATGTTACTCGTAAAGGTAATATTGTTGGCAACGAAGACTGCAAATATCGAGTCGGTTACTCGTAAGGGTAATATTGTTGTCAACGAATACCACAAAAATTGAGCAGGTTACTCGTCAGGGTAATATATTGAGTAGGTTACTCGTAAGGCAATATATTGTTGTTAAGGAAATACCGCAAAATATCGAGCATGTTACTCGTAAGGGTAATATTGTCGTCAACGAGTACCGCAAAAATTCGTTAAGGTAATATATTGAGTAGGTTGCACACAAGGGTAATAATGTCATTAATGAACACTCATTACACCAAATTTGGCGAATTGCCACACAATTTAGCAACGGTAATGCTGTCCTTGCGGAATAGCAACTCTTTTGGGTCGTTGCGGATTTTTTTGGGTCGTTGCGGAATTTAGCAACTGTCCAAGTCGCGTTGCTAATAGCAACTCTTTTTTTTATTACGCGTGCGAAATACGCATGCGGCCATCAACACCTCCCAACAATTTCTATTATTTTTCTATCCCATTATGAAGGAGTCTAAGCTATTATGGCGTAAAGGAGTTCATCCAGCTCTTGCAGCTCAGAACTGGAAATTCTCTAGGCCACAATGTTGTGCTACAAAGAGTGCTGCTAACACAAGGTTTGGGGTTAATGAAGATGACACTTGCAGGATGTGTTTTTCAGGTATTGATTCACTAAAACATATTCTATGGGACTTTAGAGTGGCAAAATTTCTGTGGTTTTGGATTGAAAGGGTGTTCAGAGTTAAACCATGTTATAATCTGTGTGAGTCCTATGACAATGCTAAGATGAAAGCTCCTCTAATTCGACGGCTTTGGATCATAGCTAATATGTCAGTCAAGAGTGAGCTATGGAGATTGCGGAATGATGTTTGGTATGAAGGCAAACCAGTGAAGGATTACAAGCTGAAGAACAAGGTGTATAGAGCTGTTCATGAGAATGCCAAAAGATTGAAACTCACTGTTCGTGCAGGGGAGGATGTCCACATTCTGAACTACTTCAAAATTGAAAGAAGGGAGACCAAAATCACTTCTGTGTTGCAATATACATGGTCTCCTCCAGCTGATGACGAGCTATTAATATGTACTGATGGTGCTGTTGTGGACAATCCAGGAGATGCAGGTTTGGGTGTTATTGCTCGTAATGGTAATTGTGATGTGCTGGGTGCTGTGTCGATGGGTTTAGGTGAGAAGACAAACTACCTTGCTGAAGCTATGGCAGTTGTTTTTGGTCTGCATTGGGCAAGAAAATGGCAGGTGAAGAAGATAAGAGTCAGGTCTGATTCTTCAGCGGTGGTTCAAGCCTTTTCCTCAGGATCAATATATACCATGGTGTCTGAGATCAAGATGGCAACAGGAATTTCAATTTTATGACTCTGTAGCATATGAGCACAACGTCAGGGAGATGAACTTCTCAGCTGACACACTGACAAAAAGGGGTGCCCAGCTTGCGGGTGGTGTGATGGAAGAGTATGTTGGTTGCCCAAATATTTTAGCTGGGGTGGAAAATCCAGGCGAAATCTACACACGGGTTAGGCACGTGTGAAAAATCGGATCTCAACTCGGCGGGTCAGCGAGTCTACCAGTCGAGTCAATTGAGTCTGTCTATTATGTTTCCTGGGCCTTTTGGTCTTTGTTGGGCCTGTGCGCCTGATTTTTATTTTAGTGTCTTTAGGGCCTTGCATGCTGTTAGGGCCCAGTTCACTAGTCCTTTGTAGATAGTAGAACCCATTGTAATTACTAGTCTACTGATAATAGGCACTCTTTAGGCTGTTAGGGGGTGTCTGTGTATATCTGTCAACTCTTGTAAATTTTCCCTCACAAGAAATTTAATGACCTATTAACAGTCTTATTCCACCCATAGATACGAAGTGTGTGAGATGGACGTGTGACTAGCCATTTACAAGGCTTAACCCTCCATCCATCGATCTAGCCTCTAACCATTTTAGGTTTTCTTTCTGCAGAGAAGAAAAGGAAGAAGCTACAGAGAGAGTTTCATCGATCTACCACCACCACCACAATCGTTATCATCAACCAACCTTTCTACTACTACCACCACCACCATCGTCGTTATCATCAATAGAATCAGATTTTTGGAAACCCTAGAATCAGTTTTTTTTTGTTTTCTTAATTTTTCCAAGGATTCTCGTCGTCAATCTTTATCAGGTGATGTTCAGGTTTAGTCGAATTTCGATTCATGTTTATTTGTTAATTTTGTTTGATGTTAGGGTTCAATTTGATGTTCAATTTGTTTTATTCGTCAATCTCTACCTACCACTGATTCTTCTCTTTGTTTCTTTTTCAGGAGAAAAAGAGTTGATGCTGCAAACCCTAGCTCTAACTTGGTTGGATTTTGAGGTGACTATTATCCTTTTGATTTCTTCATTCTTTTTATTCTCCCAACTGATTTCAGATCTGAGCATCTTTTGTTTTGGTTTTACTTCACAGGGGTTGTTGTTGCTGCTGCTGGAAATGACAAAGTAAACGCTAGATCTAGCTATTTTGAAGTTTGAGGTGACTTCTGCTAACCTTATTGTTTTCTTTAATTTAAGTGTCTGTTTGTTTCTGTATAATTTTGCTTCATTTTTCTAATTTTTGGCTAAAATATGACATGTTTTAGGGAATTATGATTCCCTCATTTTTGCCCTATTATTGCAGCTTGGTTCTGCACTTCTTACCTTGATCTGGAAGTATGATTCCCTCATTTTAGTGATAGCTATACTGAATGACGGTAACCCTTCATCCTTTAAGATAATGCAGTATAAAACATCATGTTCTCCATAACTTGGCTATGGAGTTCTTACTCATGACTATCGTGGCGAACCCATTCTTACAATATCCTTTAAAGTCACATTGAAATGAAGATTTTGCTTACTTTATTTTTCTGGTTTTATTACAGATCCTTGGGTTCTGGTAGGTACATCAAGGAAAATTAGTTAAACTACTTCCAGATCCGATGATGTGATAGTTAACTTAAGCTTCCTTGTCGAGGTAAATTTACTAATTCCTAGTTTACGTTTCAGCTTTCTCAAATTATTGTTATTGTTACTCTAGTTAAGAGTTCTCGGTTGCTTGGATAATGAGCAAACACTGACTACAAACCGACACATGTGAACTGCAAAATGTTAACGGGGATGAATTTAGATACAAAGATATCTATTGGAAGCTACTGATCTCGATGTTTGTCGTAGAAGTTCTGGAAGTGTTTGTAAATTCTGTTTCTTGGTAAGTACTCCAGTAATCGAATTTCTATTGATATTCATTTCCAGTTTTGGTAAAATTTTGGTTTAGAAATGTACTTTTTACTTGATTCCAATAAAGTACTGTGTATGGAATGTGAAAACTACTACTTACAGTTGATGGATTGGCATTTTTTTTGGAACTTCATCTTTTTTTCTGGTACTTGTCAATTAAGGAACGATAAGAAGCTTGGGTTGCAAAGAAGTGGTTCACAAATCACAACCAATTTGCCTTCTTCTGCTATGGCTGCTTAAAATTTTGATTGTCGGTTGCTATTTCAGAATTTTTACTTATCGAGATATTAATTTGATCTTAGCAGAGAGGAGATAAATCGAAGAAGTAGTGGTTGGAAGATTGCTTAATCCAAATGTCTCAATGAGTCATGACTTACTGGTAACTTGGAAATTATTATTACCTTTTACACCAAACTAAGTCCTGAATAGTTTATTTTCCCTTTCATTTGACAGACCTTAATTTCATTTGGAAAACTCTATGAAAGACCTTAAAATTTCGTTTGGAAAACTGTATCTAAAGGGTTTTTTAGGTTTCATTTGGGAGTATGAATTTTGGTCGATCTGAAATCGTTGCTGACTTTATTTAAGCCATGAGAAATCTTGTCTTCATTGTTCAAGTGCTTTCTGTTTATGTTTCACAAGGCATAAGCCTCCATTTTTTCAAATAGTCTTTGCGATTTTGTTCTACGTCTAACTATGTTTTTTTTTAAGTGCTAGAATAATGCTCTGGAGCCACATATGAGCAAGGAAACACTTGAATGTCATGTGGCGAACCTGAATAAACAAATACAGGAACCTAGCTAGATAGGTGATTGCCACTGGAAAATGCCCACACATATACATATGACAACTCTTTCAGACTTCGACAATGCTGCCTAGGTACTCTCTTATTTCATTAGTTTCAGCTTTCTTGAAGTTTTAAAATGGAAGCTCAAAGTTGACAAAAATTCATTTTAAGTTAACCAGAATCGCCAAGTTTTAGTGATGAAGGCTTCAGCAAGGTCCCATCAAGATGGAAAGGAATTTGCATGGAAGGCAGTGACTTTAAAAAGTCTGATTGTAACAGGTACCATTATAGATGTCTATGTCGCCTTTGTCATTGCAAAATGAGCTATTATGTGTGTGTCCGTGCGCTGACACCTTATACTATTGTAGGAAATTGATAGGTGCAAGATACTATAATCTTACAGGGAGCAATGACACAAGTAAATCAAAACCAGCCGGTTCCCCAAGGGATGAAACATGTCATGGAACTCACTATGCAGGTAAACAACTGCCTCCTATTTAATGAGTTATTGCTATTGGATCAACTTTTGACGAATTAATTATTTTCAACAATAGTGTCTGATGACATCTTATTTAAAAATGCAGAAAGAAATCCTTAGTAAAATGGGTGAAGGTTAGTGCAGATTAGTGGTGAAGGGGGAGCATAAACATCTAATGGGAAGGTACCTATCTCATGCTCAAATATGAGTATTACAGAACTAGGTTATACAAGTATGGATACTGAAATTAGTTAGGTTTTATGTATTAGAGAACAACAAGAACACTGGTTTTCAGTTATCTGAATGTATGAAACTTTTATAGTTTTTTTGGCTAAGTGTAAGAATAAGAAAACTAGAGTATGCAATTTTTGTAAGTGTATGAAGTATTGATTTTGGCTAAGTGTCAGAATTTTTTGAAATGACTATGAATATCTTTTAATGTATGAATGGTTTGGAGAACTTTGTACTTGGGGGAAATATGAAATTGGTGTCTGACCAGAACTGACCAGGTCAAAGTCTGACCGAGCTTGTTTTGACCAGGTCAAAGTCAAGCTTGGTCTTATTTGACCTGGTCATTTTTTTGACTTTGGTAAAAATTTAGAGACGGCAGTAAGCCGTTGCTGGTAAAAATATACGAAACGGTCGGTTGGCCGTTGCTGATGAAAATAAGAAACGGAAAATTGGTCGTTGCGGGCAAATTAAGCAACGGAAACCCAGCCGTTGCGGGTAAAAATCAGCAACGGCTTCTAGAGCCGTTGCTAGATCCGTTGCTAACCAAGAGACGCAACGACAGCATTACCGTTACTAAAATTCGTCACATAGTGAATAGCAACGGCCAGCCACCGTTTCTAACACTTTTAGCAACAGATAGGCACCGTTGCTACCGGCCAAAATTGGTGTAGTAACTGGAAAATACTCGTATCGAATAGGTTACTCATAAGGGTAAACTGATCCATCATTAGAGTACCCCACCCACACGACACATCCCTTCCCATGTAACCGTACAAACCGATCCATTATTTTATTTTTTTTGAAGAGAGAAGAGAAAGCCTGCATTTTATATATGTAGTAGAGTATTACAAAGATTGCTAAGATACATAAAAAAAGGACAAGAACAATGGAGTTTGTTTTGGTACACCCGAAACAATGGAGTTTGTTTTCGGATCCTGTGGTGGGTTTTCTTGAGCTCCACATTCAGTTCGAATGGATAATGGAGTTTGTTTTGGTACACCCGAATCCGCCTGATTTGTACGTGTGTCTGTTGTCGTATCCTCTCTAATCTTAACGCGTGCAAGGTTATCGACAACTTTGTCAGCAGAGCCAGGCGTGTCAGGAGCAACAGAATCAGGAGATCTTGGTTTTGGCTGGATTCTGTCGAAAACGTCCACGTTTGGTGGGTCATTATGGATAAGAGTTGGCTGCCCCATAGCCCCCGATCCAGAAGACTCAGATCGGTACTTCATTAATATTAGGTGGTTGGTGGGAAGTACTCATAATAGAATAGCGCAAAGGTGGTAGTAATAAAGATGGAAAATTTGTTGAATTTGGATATGATAAAATCGTGAGAAAGTTAAGATCAACAGAAAGTTGTTGGAAAGTTTGAGATGATGGAGGATAAGTGATGTTATTAATAGAGAATATAAGATTGTCGTAACTCACTTTGTAATCATCGAAAGTTTGAATTGAAGAGAAATGATTACGGATACCTCAAAGATGTGTAAAGAGATGCGTATGCATCCAGATAAGGATTTTGTCAGGAGGAGCATCAGAGAAGCTGGGAAAATGATGAAAATTAAGAGAGAAACTAGGAAATAGACAGAAGCAACAGAAGAAAAACAACAAGTGTAATTTGAGCTCCATTCAGCCACAAAACCCACCCAGCAAACCCATCGAAAGAGGAATAAAAGAAACCCTAGTAATAGAGTAGGTAGAAGCGTGCTGTTAATGGGATAATATCCTGAATAGATATAGGTTAGGGTAGATAATAGGATATTATGTTCTGTTAATGGGATAATATCCTAAATAGATATAGGTTAGGGTGGATATTAGGATATTATGATGTTGAGGCATCTGAATCTAGGCCATCTGGGAAACAAACATGCTGAAGAAGATGAATCAGAGCTAGAGAGGTCTTGAAAAATAAATTGTTTAGTGGGGAATCGGTGAGATTTTGGTTAACTCCGTATTTGATGGTGAGATTTGGGTTAAATCCGTATTTGATGTTTTCGCCCGATTCACAGAGCTCTTCAAGTACCGATCCATTATTTGATGTTGTAAACTCCGTATTTGCAAGAAAATGGTCTGGCAAACTAGTTGTCCTACCACCTGGCCATGCAATATTTTTTTTTTTGACACATCCCTAGGAACTGCCCTAATTGACTAGTAAAATTCCTAAAATTTAGCTTACAAAGGATCAAACGTCATTTAATAATTGTTTTTTCCCGATTTAAAAGGATATATTGATAAGGAATGCATTTTCTGGAATATATACAATGCTGCAAGTCCCTAAGAAAAAGCAAGAAAAAAAAGCCACAGCTTAACCATTGTTCCCCATCGAAACAAATCAAACTGCCCTAAAAAAACAAGCAAACAAATCTCCATTTCGAATCAGGGTTGTGAAGAAATCATGAATTTCATGGAGTGAATTGTTTTTAATTTTTACGGTTCGTTTCGCATATTAAATCGTGAAATATAGAACGCTTTATCTTAATATGGGTTTTATGTAAATAACACTTATGTTATGTATGTAAAGTTCATTACATGTTCAGCCAAAATATTTTCCATTACCTGTTAACCAAAATCCATTGCATGTACATCAATTCAGTAAACCAAAATACTTCCCATTACAATATAGTACTTTCCTCCGACTCTTGTTCAACCCCCCCAAAAAAAAGCCAGAAAACCCAAACACTTAACATTCCCCATTTTTACAGAACCAGAACAAAAAATATACACAAACCCAAATTGCCGAACAGAAAAAAACCATTTCTTCTTCCAAAAAAACAAACCATGTCATCTTAAAAAAAACAACAAATCCTTCCCTTTCTCCCTCGATTTAAACTCTGTGATGTACTTTGATGCAAGTTATTTCTTTAAAATAGCAATTAATCAAAACATGGATGCTCAATATATACATCTGTTCCAACAGAGCTTAAAGATGAAAATAGGAAAGGTTTTATACCTGACAATCAATCTGAACCAAAATGAGACAAAGAATCGTCTGAGCCCTCATCTCCATCTCCATTATCGTCCATTTGATCGCCATTCCAATCATCTCTAGAACTTCTCTTCCTCTGCATCACCCATATCTTGATCACCCTCAGAATCAGCACTAGAACTCTCAGCTTCCGCAGAATCATCACCATAACCATCTTCATCTGAATGAGTCCCATCTTTATCGTTCTTACCATCTGCTTCATCCTTTCTGAATTCTTCAATTAGCTCCATCAGCTCATCAATGTAAGATCCAAAGGACTCATCATCTGTGGACAAGTCGCTTGACTCATCTTCTGATGGTTCATGCTCCTCATCTTGATCCTCAGAGCATTCATCACTGTCGCAAAGGATGTAATCATAAGCACTTTTCAAATCATCCCCTCTCTCTCTTTTCAACAACCACTTTTCAAATTTCTCTTTCTCTTTCTGGGTTTCGAATAGCGATTATATAATTTCATGTCTCTTCTACTTCTTTGATTGAGCCTCAGCAGCCTTCATCATCTCAAATTTTCTGTTTGCTTCAAAACCCTGCTTCAGTTTATCAAGATGAGCCTGTACAGCAAAAACATCAACCTCATTCATCTTGCTAATCATCTCTAAACATAACCCTAATTGTTTCCTTCTTTTCTCCTCTTCGATTTCTTCTTCTGTCATCGCAGCTTTCCCCTTCTCTGCTTTTGAAAATTTCATGCTGTTAGCCATTAAAACCCTAGGATGATCTAAGAGGACTAATTTCTTTGGTTACTGTTGGTTTTACTTTTCTCTTGATATCCGTTGAGTTTTAATCTCATCTGCAATTTAAGAGGGAGATTAAGTGCGAAAGGGGTGATGCTTGGTATTGGGAATGATTCCATGTGGCTTTTGCAACCGGCTTATCAAACATGCACGGTCATGCAATAGTCCAAGTTCAGACTCTACGACGGCCATGTTTACCAAGCACATCATTGCTGGCCTAGGCTATATTTAGAGTAAATCCTATATTTCACTTTGTTTGATCACTACTACTAGTTCAGGTGAACATCACTAATCAATCCAACTCGTATCACCCCTTAGGATCACCTGAATAGCCTTGAGGTTATGTTACCCACTCTAACTGAAAATGACCTCTGTTAATAAAACATATTACTATGATGGAAGTGGGACACCACTTAATGATAACTTTTTTTTTTCATCTTTTTGATCGGGTACTTAAAAGACAATCCAAGAATGTTAATACTCCCATCAATGAAGCAAAACACGTCACTATATCATGTCACATCTTGGTAGAGCTCTTGCCACAAAATATATTCACAATTACTCATAATATTATCTTTAACGAAGTAACACGACATATTTCGTGAAAAGTAGAATTCTTCGTCAAAACACCAAATCTATAGGTATTGTTCACATTTTGCTTAATAACGTCTTTTGATATAAGTCGAATTCTTCGTCAAAACACTAAACCTAATGATATTTTGCTTCATAACATCTTCTGATAAGTCGAAAATTCTTCGTCAAAGCAACACTAAACCAAATGATATCTTTCTTAGTTAATAATGTCTTCTGATAAGTTGGGTTCTTCATCAAAACACCAAATCTATAGGTATTGTTCATACTTTGCTTAATAACGTCTTGTGATAAGCAGGATTCCACGTCAAAAGACTAAAACCTAATGATATTTTTTTAAATTATAACGTCTTGTGATAAGTCGGACTCTACGTCAAAACACTTAACCTAATCATATTTTGCTTACTAATCAACGTCTTGTGATAAGTCGAATTCTTCGTCGAAACACTAAACCTATTGATATTTTTCTTGATAACGTCTACTGATAAGTCAAATTCTTTGCCAAAAGAAGAAAATCTATAAGTATTATTCGTACATTGCTTAAATACGTCTTTAGATAAGTCGGATTCTTCGTCAAAACCCTAAACCTAATGATATTTTTCTTGATAACGTCTTGTGATAAGTCGATCGTCTTCTACTTCAAAACACTAAACCTAATGATATTTTTCTTAATAGCGGTATAAGTCGATTTTGTTCATCAAAGCACCAAAGCCATATTATGAACTCGATTTCTTTATTAACGTATTGTGGTAAGTCGAATTTTACGTCAAAACACTAACCTAATTATATTTTGCTTAATGCATTCACTTCTTCGTATCCAAGTCGGATTTTGCCTGATAATAATTTGTCGTATCGAAGGTTGATAAGAAAAAAAAAACAAATACAAGAGTTTGAGTTAGCACAAAGAGTCCTCAATCCGTATGAGTATCCAAACCAATTTTTCACCGTCCATCAAAATTTCAGAATCCCATTCATTCCTGATTCCGTACGAGTATCCAAACCAATTTTTCACCGTCCATTAAAATTTTCAAAATTTCAGAATCATTATGAAGCGTCCATTCATTCCTGATTTCGTATGAGTATCCAACTAATTTTGTACCGTCGAAATTGTGACCTACCTTTTATCTTGCCCCTTTCTACATGCATGCTTTGTTCATTTCATATGTCTTGCGGTCATAAACTGTTACACGAACAATTCAAATTACAGTACGTCTAATATGAGTATCCAACCAATTTTCTACCGTCGAAATTGTGACCCACCTTTTATCTTGCCCCTTTCTACATGCATGCTTTGTTCATTTTATATGTCTTGCGGTCATAAACGGTTACACGAACAATTCAAATTCCAGTACGTCTAATATGAGACCCCGGTTGCATACTCATTGTATGCACCCCCTCTTAAAAACTGACACATAACCTAAAAAAACTTTCATTCTTCAAAACATTTTTAAGTTAATTATATTGATATAATTAGTACCAATATATTTTAGTTTTAGAAATGACTAGTAGTACCCTTTTATATTTTATAGTTTTGATATATAATCTTTTAGGAAAACCCTAAGTAACTATATGGACCGCACATCCATGGGCCTTAGGCCCTATAACAGTTCTTGTATTTATTTTTTCTAAAATTAAAAGAAAACAAAATAAAATCTTTGTAATCTTTTTGTTAACCTAAAATATATTTTTGTTAACCTAATCTTTTAAAGCATATTTAATAATATCTTACAATATTTTTATCTCGCATGTTTTATTCGTATGGATCCTCCTACTTTCTTGCTAAACTCTTGTGTAAATCGGCGCATATCGTCTGTGCCACAAATTGTGTGTGCCAAATGTGCCAACCCAATAGGGTTGCGACACATGTCAAGTTTTGTTATAACCAAAATTCAAGCTTGAATTTCCATTTCTGTTCTATGTTAATTAGGTAAGGTTATAAAATCTAAGATTTTTTAGGAGAGATAATTAATATATCTTTTTTTTTGTTTATTATAAATCAATTTCTCAAAAATAAAATCTATATTCATCTTCTTTGATAGTTTTAGGGTGTCTTTAGTTGTCTTGATCAAAATCCAGTCTTCCATTAGGTTGAGTTTCATTTTTCGTTGATTTTTCAACGGGGCATGAGTTCTACAACACCATGAACGAAAATATAAATTAGTATTGTAAATTAAAATTATACATATATATACAAACAATTAGCATATCATGAAATCATGCATGCATATCAAGTTCCATCAAATAAAAAAAACAATTAACAATTAAAATTTTAGCAGAGCAGATAAACACAACTCAATAATAATAAATAACTATAGTATATTCGATAATTATATTTTGTATATTTATATTTAATAAATTTGATAAACATTAATCTTGATATTAATTATCTCTCCTAAAAAAGCTTAGGAAATATTAGATTTGATTAGGTTACCTAATTAACATAGAACAAAAATGGAAATTCAAGCTTGAATTTTGGTTATAACAAAACTTGACATGTGTTGCAACCCTATTGGGTTGGCACATTTGGCACACATAATTTGTGGCACAGACGATACGCACCGTGTGTAAATTAGAGATGTAGGGAAGTATATATTGATATTTTGGGAACAAATCACCAAATTTAATGGAGATAACCACCCAATATTCTCTCTAATTTATTATTGGCTGGAAATCCAAAAATATGTATTTTTTTTTGTTACACGGAATGTTGAAACCCTCTTACAATTTAAAGATCAAAACCCCCAAAATTTCAACCAAAAACTTGTTTTGGCGGGATAAAAATCAAACGAAATTTCTCAGAGCGGTATAATTCCCGCCGCCTGATGTTTTGGCTCCATTTTGAAGTTAAGTTTTACTTTCTCCTCCATTCGATATTTAAAACTAGATTTATATTTTTCCTAAACCACAAGTCTACTAACTCATCTTCTTCACAGGGATTTATCTATTTTCTCTGGGTGGTTCTTAGACTGGTATTATTTCTTTAACCCATTCTCGATTCAAAACAAGTCATGTTTTAAATCATGTTTTTTTTTTTGACATGTAACTGATAATCAATGGTTTACTTCTCGACTATACCTACCGATAATATTCTAGATATTCACCTACGCCAGCATTTTAATTCATTGCAGAAAAAAAATTGAAAGATAAATAGCTCAAACTATTTCAAGTAGTTTAACACATGTATTGTTTTGTAAACACTCTGTTAGAAGTTAATCAATTCCTTTGTTGAATGATAAATAGCTCATATTCATTCCTTTGTTGCACCTACACAGCTTAGGTTATGGCAGAAGATGAGGTTTTTCCTAATGATAGTGAGTCTGATGCATATACTGAAGAAAATCGAAGAAATGATGATGTTGAAGATGAAGGCATAGAAACTGATGGAGAGGATGGATATGGAGATGAATCCGGAGAAGAATTCAAAACTTTTGAATTTGTAGAACAAACTGGTAGTGTTAAAAAATCTTGTACTCTTTCATCTTCCTTCACTATGTATTCTAATATTTATGAGATTCCCACGGAAAACACAACAACACAAGTTTCATAAGTTGTACTTATATTTCAGAAACAAACGACGGCATAAAACAAGGAGAGCATATTCAAGAAGGAAGTCCTAAAAAAAAGAATCCGAGGGGAATAACCAAATTGATACAGCTGCATAAGGATTTCGACCGACATAGTGACGGGGAGAAACATCAATTAAGATTTGACGAGTATCAAAGGACCATAGGTGGTTTTAAACCAGAATTCAGCAGTTTCTTAGGCGACCTTGTCAGGAGAGAAGTTGGACTTCGAGTGTTAAAATGGAAGAATGCGAAACAGGTGACAAGGGACACAATGTGGGAAACGATACAGGAAAGCTTCTACTGATTTCTATAAGCAATGTTCTTTCCATCTTTATTCATCATTTCTGTTGTCTAAATGTTACTAACAAGCGATTAAATTTTACCTTAGAAATATTATGACATTGACGACTCTAGAAGGAAACAAACGATGACTCATCTCGGTGAGAGACTGCGAGAGTTCAGATGGCATCTGTACAAAAATTATATAGCTCCCAATCCTCATAAGAAAGACCTGGCGAAAAAAGTTCCAACAAAATACCAATCATTAGTGGACAAAGAATCATGGGCCAATTTCGTGGAATATAGATTGTCAGAGGAATTCAAGGTTAGATAATACACATTGATGTATTTTATCGTCGTTTTATTTTCTTTTATTTCCCTAGTCTAATATAGTTATGCTATTCTTTATATATGCACTGCAAGCCTATATCTGCAAAGGCAAAAGAGTCAAAGGCGCAACTCAAGTTTCCACACCGGTTAGGACGAGGAGGATACACTAACTTGAGAGAAAAATTAGTAAGTCCACTGTCTAATTATATACCGCACTGTAAATTTGTCCATGTCAGACATGGTCAATTGAATTTCGGTTTCATTTTCCATGCTAGTTGTACCTGCATATAACCTGCCTCTTTCATATCATAATACTCATATTATACACTGTATTCTAATGTTGCCATAAATAAGAAGCTTTGGAAAATAATGTATGTTTTACTTCCGGGTATCATTATCCGTGTATTCGGTACACCCTTACGTTTGTTTCAAGTACTAGATCAAAGACAAAGTGATTTCCAACAATGTACTTCCTGATCGCCATATTATGTGGACGAAGACGCGCGAGGTAGGTGGAAAAATCCCTGAAAAGGAGAAAGAGCTGAATGAGGTAGCGGATAGAATTGTAAGTAAAACGAAACCTCCAACTGCTCATGTTTTTCACTAAAGTAAACACGCGATATTTAAGTCAGAGTATAACACACATTTTGATTCAATATTGTGCACAAGCCGAGTTGCATAAGAATATTCGAGAGGGAGTTGCAAAGGTTGGTCCGAGAGAGGATCCCCTGACAATTTTTTTGGGCAATGAACATGGTGGGCGTGTCAGAGGGGTCAGCTCCGGAGTCACTCAAGGAAATTACTGGAGGGACTCCAAGCGACCAAGGAAATCCTTGAAAGATAGCACCAATAAACTGAAGCTGCATCTGAAATCGAAGGATCAAGAAGTGGGGCAAATGAAAACAGTGATGCAGGATGCATCAGCAGCACTTCTTGCTCAAGGAATAGAACTACCCGAGTCTTTGGCTAATATACTGGAAAATTTTGTAACAAAGGTAAGAGTATCTTCACTGACTAGACAGTGTTTAAGAGACTGGATTTACTTTTTTATTAGATTTGCGCACAGTATCTAATGTTTGGCAACAATGTTCAACTTCAACACTTCAGGATAATAATGAAAGTCTCCCGTCCTCTTCACAAGAAAGTCAACGACTGAGCAATCTTTCGGATCAATCTAATACTGGGGAGCATTCAAATCCATATGTTGAGAATACAGTAGCAGACGGGAAGCCTTCCAAAAAGACTGGGAAACATATACAAAAAATGAAAACACGAAGAAGCCGTGAATCTGCTGGACCAGACCAGAGCCGTGAATCACTAGAAAGAGTTAATATATGTCCTCTTTTGCAGTCTTTTTAATGTATATTGTTTTGTAGTTCTCTTCTGATATTCATGTGCCATGTATCTATGCAGGGTAGAAGTTGCGACCTTTTGTCTAATGAAAATGAAATTGTTGCTAGAGGTATGGCTTACGTCTCAGAGGTTCATGAGTATATTGTACGTTATCGTCACCGGATGAGGAAAATGAGTTGCTACAAAGTCCAGGTTAAGGAAGTACTACAGAGAGATTGCAAATTACCCATACCCGATGATGAGGTCAAGATATTAGTTAGTGGATGTTTCATTTTATGGCCCAAATTTCTAATCACTTTCAATTCAGAGGTTGGTTGCCTGGCTTGTTCTCTTTATTCACTGAAAAAAAAGATACATGGTTAAATAATACGTATTACTCTATTGCTGCAGGTACCTCGGCCAACTTCTGGGAAAAAACAAAAGAAACCAAAAGCACAGGATCCATCCTCTGAAAAGGGATCTCGGAGAAAGGAGACTCGATCTGGGAAACACAAGGAGATAGTGAAGGTACAAGAACAACAGTACCAAGAAACGAATTGTATGCGTGTGTTTTTTTTTAAGTCAATCAAATATATATTGTTTAAGAGGTTTCTCTTTATGCGATTGTCGTGTGCCATCTATTTCTGTAGGGTGTAAAATGCAACTTATGGGCAGAATCTAGGGCACACGTCCTGGCTAGGGGAACAACTTTCCCGTTTAAGACAATACATACCTTATATGGATCAGGTCAAAAGGTTATCTGCCGCCAAGTTCTGATTGAAGAAGTATTATTTCCAAACTACTGTTTACCCATACGAACTGGAGGTCGTAAAAGACTAGAGCAGGCTCATGGAAGAATGATTGCTTGGCCAGCAGATGAGATTTATTATTTGGTGAGTATGTTTTTACATAATTTACTGTTTTTGTATTTGTAAAGAGGATATTTAGAAACAATATGCTATCAACAGTATGAGTCATGTATGATAGTGAAGATCACGGATTGTCAGTTTGGTTATGAGTTAATTCTGCAGTGTGCAGTATCTTATTTACTTGTTACATTATTGGATAAATGAGTTGATCACTGTCTTATCATGTCCAATGAATTTACAGGATGTGGGGAAAACAGAAGTCTATGACAACAGTCACGCAAAACAAATTACTGAGAAGCAAACAAAAGATGTTACTCTTGAAGGGAAGATAGTACCATAGGATCTACAGAATGTGAAAGTTATCAATAGCGGGCGCAGGGTATATGCAACTCCATATGGGATACCGAAGAATACAAGGAACTTTGCTAAGATGTTATCACCAAATGATCAGCCAGATTTGGAGAATGCACGGAAAAAGCTAAAAAAATAATGTTTTAGACAATTTTTTTCTTTCTTGTAGCATGTGTTTTAGACGATAAATGGCCTGTATTATATCTTCTTTTGCAAACTCTTAGAGCTGAGTTAAGCCAACGGAATCCAATATAGTTTATACAAGTATCAATAGTCCGTGCTTGCTTTTTCACCGACTGCTTTTGGAAACAACGGTATCCAGTATGGCTCAAAGTTCAGTATTCAGAAATATAACTGTTATTGTTTCAAAAAAAAAAAAAAATTAATTGTTGGGACGGTTTACTCTGTTGACGTAGAAATAAACTCCAATGTGGACGTAGTCATTATAATTTAACGGGTGACGATCACATTTATGAGCCCCACCCGATTAATCCAAAAATAGCGACCTACCTTTTTATCTTGCTCCTAGCTACAAACAATAAATTCAAAATTCCAATGGATCCTCCTAATTACTTGCCAATATCCGGTGAAAATTGTTGAATATAGGGAATTATATATCGATATTTTGGGAAAATAATTCCCCAAATTTAATGGAGATAACCACCCAATATTCTCTCTGATTTATTATTGGCTGTAAATCTAAAAACTAGGGAAACTAACCATGTTGGTTACACGAAATCTAGAAACTTTCTCGTTACAATTCTTAAGATCAAAAAGGCAACCCCACATAATTTCAGCCAAATTTTTGGCGGTATGAAAATCAAACGAAAATTCTCAGAGCAGGATGATTCCCGCCTGGTGTTTTGGCTCCATTTTAAAGTTATGTTTTACTTTAAAACCCAATTTTTCTTTTCGGAAACAACAAATCTGCTCTCAACTCATCTTCACAAGGATTCATCACTTTTCTCTGGTCGGTTCTTACACTGGTATTATTATCTCTTTAACCCTTTCTCGATTCAATACAAGTCATGTTTTATAATATCATGTTGCAGTATATATACGTGTTGGTTTTAATATTTATTTGAAGGTAAAAATCAGTTTGTTTTTTCTTTTTCTTGACAAGTAACTGATAATCATATGTTGTTTTTCAATCCGGGTTGTTGTATCAAAATGCTGCTCTAGGGTTAAGTTGTATGAATCATGGTCTTTTACATATGTTCTGATGAAGTACTGAGTATCTAGAAAGGCAGGACCAATGTTAATTAGCTAGGGCGCGTATGGTATTAGTTCTTCTACACGTTCCCTAATGAATACAAGTGATGCTAGTATATATTTTTATTTTTTTTCTGGGGTCGCGTTTATGTTTATTTAGAATGTAATAATAGGTTTCAAACATGCTATTCATATTTCATTTTCATACATGTTACATCCAAAATTTGTTTTTTAATTGTTGCAAGAATTTCAGCAAATATATTGTTTTGTTGTGATTGCTCGGTTAAAACTTAATAAACATAAGCTCATATTTTAACCCTTTGTTGTACGTGCACAGTTTAGGTTATGGCAGAAGATGACTTTTTCGACTATATGCTTGTCGAGGACGAAGAACACTCAGAGGACTTTATCGACGAAATTCTTGTCGATGACCAAGAAGGCACGGAGGACTTTTTCGACGTTGTGCTTGTCGAGGACGAAGAACACTCAGAGGACTTTTTCGACTATATGCTTGTTGAGCACGAAGAACACTCAGATGAAAATGAGAAACATGTACTAAGCTGCTATGAGATTAAAAGAACCTCAAGTGGTTGTAGACCAGAATTCAATAGGTTCCTGGGCAACCTAGTCAGGAGAGAAGTTGGAGTTCGAGTACTAGAATGGAAGCATGTTCCCCAGGAGGCAAAGGATACCATGTGGGACAAGATACAGGCAAGCAACTACTGATTCATACAACCAAATTTATCTTTCTTGCCATCTTATTCATCATGTATGTTTTGTACTTATATCCCACATGCCATTTTTAATATTACCGTAGAAGTATTATGACATCGACGAGTCCAGAAGGGAAGAAACGATGAAGCATCTCGCCGTAAAGCTGCGAGATTTCAGAAGGGAATTAACCGACAAGTATATAGTTCCCAATCTGCATAAGAAGAACCTGACACGAACAGTTCCCAAAAAATACAAAAACATAGTGGACAGAGAATCATGGGCCAAGTTTGTGGAATATCGACTGTCAGATGAATTCAAGGTTAGATACCTACACTGTTGTGTATTCATCCTTGCGTGTGTTTTTCATCCTTAAATCGAACTCAAGGAAGTAGTGGCAAGCGAAACTTCCCACTGCTCATGTTTTTGGTTTAAAATAAATGCGTGATATTAAAGTCGGAATATAACACATGTTTTACCTTGAAATTGTGCATAGGGTGAGACGCGTCGCGTGCGACTTAGGAAGGAGTTGAAAAGGTTGGTCCGAGACAAGACCTTTGTGTCAGACAAAGAAAAAGATTGTTGTGTCAGAGGGATCGACTCCGGAGTCACTCAAGGCATTTACTCATATATGGAGACACTATGCAAAGAGCTAAAGAAATTATCTTCTTAGATGATTTTTTTCCGTTAGTATATGTTTAAGACAATATATGGTCTGTATTACTTTCTTTTGCAAACTCTTAGACCCGAGTTAAGCCAATGGAATCCAATGTGGCTTAATACTGACTAATAAGTATCAATAGTTAATACTTTCTTTATCACTAAAATGCATTCATTATGGCACAATTCTAATCTTAACAGGTCATCTTGGCTTTTGGCAACAACGTCATCCAGTATTGCTCGCTCAAAGTTCACTATTTAGCAATATATGATTGTTTGAGGGTTTTACTAGCGAGATAAATGAAGATATACAAATTACAGGATCACGAAGATCAATAACAGACATACTTAAGAAGATGAAGAACAATAAAGTACTCGTCAACCTATGTTCTGTCATTGTAAAATACTCCATGCAGTACCTCATAGCTCATACAGAGACAAAACAAATATGTTCTTCTTAATATTACGTTAGATAGTACCCCATATACAAAAAAAATATATATGTTCGACTAAATATAACGTTACATAGGTACTAGAACATTAAAGTACAACGTGGTCCACCCAAATTTTCCTCCAAAAGGCGACAACGACACTTGGCTCATCATGTGAAGAGTAAGAACAATTTCTTTTTGCGATGGGACATTTCCGTGGATTTCCTCTAAATTACCAGTGGATATATTGTGGCACAATAGACGTTGCCCATCCCTCAGTAGAATTTTCTCAATTTTACGTTTACCTCCAAAGGCGAGAGGTACATACCGTGTCCAGGATGACTGCGGCCAGGGTAGTATAATGCTCTTCTCTAAGTTCCAAGTATTAACGTTGGTCAGCAACCAAAAATCTATACGAACTTCATTCTCCCGATGATGTACATAGTAAACACAGAAACTGTTTTGATATAAAATCATCCCAACTCTGTTGGCCTCATCCACATATAAAACACCGATGCTCCTAAGATATTCTGGTTGGGTAAGATACGTAAACTCCTTCGTATACATATCGAAAGATACTAATGCCCTCTTCTCTTCGAACCAATAAAGATGGTGCATAGAAACCAGTTTGACGTAATCTTAGGCTGGTAGTACCTTTGCTCCTCCAACCCCCTTGCTGATGATCACCTAAGGTGTATACTTCCACGTCGCCATGCACATGAATACGAAGTACTTTGTACTCCCATGTCTGCTCGCAGTAGCCAAAACCCCCTTTTACCTCTCCTGACCCGGAAAAATATTTAGGATGTCTCTCTATTTGTGGAAGAATAAGTTGCTAACCAGTAGCGGGGTTTATGATATAAATTGGATTTCGTACTTGGTCGTGCAAAACATATAGACACACCAATCCGTTGCATGACCCGCCCATTTGGAAAGTATGTTTATGAACTCCACTGTTTGGGTCAATCTTTGGGGCAGTGATTATGCTGAACTCATTCTCCGAAAAATGTTCTGTGTAGAACATTTGCGTAATATCCCCGTTCTCAAATGTAACGTTTTGGCCTCCGTTTGGCACCGCACTAAACATGAGACCAATCCTTTTTTTTTTTAGCAATTTGTTCCATTTTGTGCATACCAGTTTGCTCTCTAAAATACTCTGTGTAGTTGGAAGGCAAGCGAATATCTCGGTAACCAATTGTGTGGGCAAATAATCCATTTTTTGGCGTTACTGGTGAATGGTGAAAGGTTTTTTTCTTCTAATTGATAAAATACTGGTGAAACGTAAAACCCATTGTTGGTGGTGGTGGAAGTCTTATATAGATTTGGCAAACATGTGAGGCTGCCGGTTGGGAATACGCATTTGCCATTTAATTAAGAATCATTGGAACGTCACAACAGTTGGGAAGAAATGGACTGAAACGTGTGTTAAACTTCAAATCCCTTGATATTCCAAAGCTTGGTACACATATGACGCCGCCGGTTGGGAATATAACCGTTGTTAGTTAAGGATCATTGGCAACTACTTGGGCTTGCATGTTTTGTGATTTTCGGCCCAGCATGTATGTCACATTGGCATTCGCCTTCATGACTATTGGGCCTTGTCGGTGTGTCCATTTCACATGTCTTGAAGTTACGAACCGAAAATTCAAAATTCCTATGATCCTCCTTACTCCTAATTTCTTGCTAAAAATATACAGAAATATATTTCCGTATTTCGGAAACTAATTTCCGAGATTTAATGAAGATAACCAACCAATATTCTTCCAGAGAGTCTAAAATTTTCTGGAAACTTACCATGTTAGTTACACGAAATCTAGAATTTTTCTCTTA
>JAJJMA010078586.1:0-11293 GCA_023529015.1 Papaver nudicaule
GTTTAGGTTTCTCGGTCGGCCCCCCACTGCTGCAGCAGTAATCTAGTTAATATAAAGCATGGTTTCATTGAGTAGAAAAAAATTCAATTCAATCATCAAAAGTTAAAATACGAGCTGTTTTGTCTGACTGGGATCTCGAGATAAAGAGAATTCGCTTCATGTATATCTCAGCTGTAAATGTACAATGGTGCTGGTGACCATATGAACAAGCTCATGTACTGAAATTGTAAAACTTGGATTCACTATTCTGTCTAGACTTGACGAAAATCAAAACACCGAAAAGAGATAGAATGGTTAAAGTAGTCTTTGAGTAAATGTACATTCATCTATAATTATGGTACTGGGGAGTGTTTTAACATGGCCAAAACCAAAAACAATGAATCACAAAAACAACATAAAAAACAAGACAACTTTACACAGATAGAGAAAGACATAATTAATGGTGATTGTGTACCTGCTAATCCTCATGTTGAACGGTGGACACCCGACTCTCTGCGGTGTCAAGCTCTTGAACAATTGTCTGATGATCCAAAGCAATAGCAATGTCTTTCGCCTTGCTTCCTGCAGGAACTCCGTTGATTGACTTTTCTGTCTTCAGAAAAACATCAGCTCTTTCGTTTGCAAGAAGCAAAGTAGTACCTCTCCTGCAAAAGAGAATTTAAAGGTGAGGAGAATTAAATCTTCAAAAGAAAGAACATAAGTAAGACCTATATTGATAAAAAAAAATTACCATCCAAGGTAAGTTGCCCAGTGAAGTGCAGTCCAACCGTTGGAATCTTTCAAATCAAGAGAGACACTAAAACGGCGGAATAACATAATAGCCCAGGTGTAACCTAATCTCGCACAAAGGTGAATGACACCTTGACCATCATCATCAAGTGTACCACAGCTGTTACTCCCGCCCATTTTCATTTCCTTCAGCCATTTCTTTAAAGCACTTCTCAACACGATCTCTGGGCGTTTGTTACCAACCCTCACTTTATGTGGATCAGAACCGAGTAAGGAAGCAAGCCTGCTCTCCAATTGTATGACTTCCTCTTGACAAATTCTAGTATCATCTTCGGGAGATGGAAGGTAATCAAAAGAATAAACATCACTAATGGGTGTGATCCCATTTAGTGTGACAAAGAGAGGGACGCTATTAGGGTAATGAGGAACTGCCATAGCACGATACTTGTGCTCCTCTACCACATGTAATCTAACACATACGTCTCCAACGACGAGTTTCAAATGTTGTGGATCAATGCTATTATCACTAAGCTTGCCTCTAATCGTAATCTGAGGGGAAAAGTACGAAGATTCTAAATTAAGACAACACCCCAAGCAAGAACTTAAGTATTAAATAGCATGCTTAAACAAGAAAACGACCAATTACAAGAAACCTTTAACCCTAATCAATTAAAAAATTTCAGATTTAAGAATTTGTACAAGTTGTAGAGTTGTCTCCCTTCCACATCTACTAATCAATGAAAACTTTAAAATAAATCCACCAAAGCTAACAACACTCAAACCACCACTATCTATATCTAGAGCTACAACTAATGCTACAAAAGCAGAAAGAAAAACTTACCCACGTAGTCTGTGTACAAGGTGACTTGAAAGGATAATAATCAACGACATCGAAAGGAAGCTGACCACCATAACGCTTTGCAATAACAGAGAGTACAGCTGCCCCATTTACAAAAGAAAAAAAGATCAGTTGCATTCTCAGAGAAGACATAGGATACAAATACAATGTGCTAGAAAAGGTGACCAAGAAAAAGAGCATGTAAACACGACAAGTTCCACAACACATACACAAAAGCTTCAAATTACAATAACATAAATACAATATCAACCAAATGCCAGTAACATAAAAAAATATCAATCAAATGCCAGTTACTAACTTTATTTAGTGTATATTATGTACATATTGTAGCACATAACACTTTGCGAGAAATATCAAATCCCATTTTCCGGAGCAGTAAATCAGTACCAACCTACTATAGTAAGATGGTAAAACCCTTACAGTTGACTATGTTTTGTACATTCCTACTGACCACTTCTAGGACCATCTGAAGTAAAATGCCGAGAAAGGGACATAATAGCATCCATCACATGCAGTTAAAGAGATAGTTCAAATGCTTATTGTTCCAAATCTCACTACCATCGAGCTTTGAGATGAGGAAACATCAGCAATCAACCTTATATACACAAAACCTTCATTCTTTCATTAAGCCGAACACAACTCAAACCGTAACAATGCATTGTAGGAACTGAAATTAAGTGTTGGAAGACTTAAATTTGTTGAAACTCAGGTGGTAAAGTGACACCTTATCAACTAAATTCCCTCTGAGCAACAAAGCAGAATAGCTATACTTTATTGGCAAGTTAGTAAACAACAAAGCAGCAGTAGTAGTGGGTATGTAAATAGCTTCTTACATTTCTGGTATTTGTCATGTTCCGTGTCTTCGCCTTCCAGTCTAATCTCAAAATTTTCAGCATTCAGTTTACTTGCATCCATGATTGCTGAAAGTAAACCCTAGACTGAAAAAGAAGAAGCGAGAAGGGTTTAACGATCAGTAGTGGATCAATCATGATTCTAACTTCTTCTTCTTTTCTATACAAGCCCCTATGCGGGATCGGATGGGGTCGGTTCTGTCCAAACATGTCCATTTTACTCAGAACACGTCCACACTTGGGCCTTGACTTCTTTCTGTGTGGGTGCTCTTTTGAGATGATGCCTTGTTTGGTGGTCTGTTATCATAGTTATATTATTGTGTGTGTGGAATTGTTGAAGCTGAAAAACTTCTGCTAAGTGATAGATTTTGAGACGAAAAAGATGAAATCTTTAAGTTTCGGTTGTAGTATGAAGGAATTGAAGTACGTACCTTTGAGATTGATGAAAGACCAGCTCGTTGCAGTGAATAAATGGTTTTTAAGCCCTAGAAAAGGCCGAAAGAATGAAGAAGAAAGTTATGGATAATGGGAAAAGACGGGTTTTAGCTTGGGTTTTTGTTTAGTGGTGTAAGTGTAAATGAAGACAAAAGTAGGGGTTTTATTGTCATAATTGTAGTGCTTCCGAGCTCAATGCCTTGCAAGTAGGCCTGTCAATATCTATCCGCTATCCGGAATCCGATTCCGGATATTCGACATCCGACGGATATTTATCCGTTGTAACGGATAACGGATCGGATATCGGATATCTTATCGGACTTTTTTCCTTAACACTATCGGAATCGGATTTAGCCCTATCCGTTTCGATAATATCCGATACCGATACCCCAGGGATGTACTAGTAATTTCCATCTCCCAGGGTATATGTCCACCACCACATAGGGTGTATCGAACCCTATCTATTTTCTGTTCTTCTTTTTCTCTTCTTCTCTTCTCTTCTGTTCTTCTTTTTCTCTTCTTCTCTTCTACAAAAAACACGGATTCATCACCCATCCTCATCAAATCTGCTACTGATACTCCCTACCCTAGAGTCTGTAATCACTGATTCAGGTATGAAACTAATGAATCACTGTTATTTTGTTTGATTGAAAAACTAGGTCAAAGTTCGATTTCGAATTTTTTTGTTTAATTTCTTAATTTCTTTGTTGGGTTTAAGTTGGGTTTTCTAATTCTAAATTCTTTCTCATTTGCAGTTCAGAAGGAAAATGTCTCAAAAAAAGGGGAAAGCAGTTGCACCCTCAAAATCAACCCCTTTTCCTCTATCAAAGCAGGCGAAAACACAACACTTACTACTACTAGCTCAAGTTAGTGATAGTGTTCAAGGTTCAGGAATTGGTTCAACACCTGTTACTGAAAGTGGTGGTGGTGGTGGACCTGTTGGTGGTACTACTGGTACTAGTAGTAGGAAAAGATTACAGCCTTTGCAGCCCTTATTGGATACTGGTGGTTCATCTCAGAATCCAATTGCAACTGATGCTGGTGGTGGTGGACCTGGTGGTGGTACTGGACCTACTGGTGGTACTGGTGGTACTGGTGTTGATGATGATACCATGTCTGACTCTCACACAAATGAAGATGATGATACAGAAGAAGAAGATGAGGATCCACTTATAGCTGCAAAGAAGAAGCAACTCAGAGCAACAAGATCAAATGTTTGGAATGAATTTACAAGGGCTGTTGTAGTAAAGTATAACAAAAAACATGAGAAAGAGGCTATTGTAGAAGGTACATGCAAGCATTGTGGAAAGGTAATTGAAGCAGGAAGTGCAAAAGGTACTACAATATTGAATAATCATCTAAAGAGATGCCCAAAGAGAGAACAGAACAAGAAAGGTCAAACAAAGATTGCTTCTGCAATGAAAACAGCAGGTAACCAAGCAACCAAGTTAATGAATTGGAAGTATGATCCTTTAGAAACTAGGTTAGCTACTGAAAATGATTGCTAAGCATGATTACCCTCTGAACATGATGGAACACTTTTACTTTAGGGTTTTTTGCAAGTCTTTGAACCCTGCTGCTAAGATAATGTCTAGGAACACAACTAGAAGTGATTTGATGAAGTTTTATGCTGACCAAAAACAAGAATTGATGGTTTTTTTGGATAATTTGAACTCAAGATGTAGTCTTACAACTGATATGTGGACTGCTAAGCATACTAAAGATGGTTATTGTTGTGTAACATGCCATTACATAGATGATGAGTGGAATTTGCAAAAAAAAACATTAGCCTATATGTTAGTGCCATCACCACATACAGGAGATGTTCTCACTGAATATATCAAGTCTTGCACTCTTGAATGGAACATAGATAGGAAATTGTTTGCATTGACTGCTGATAATCATGCTGTAAATGGTGTTGTTATGAGAAATTTGATTAGATGGTTAGGGAGTAAGGATTGTCTGGTTCTTGATGGTAAAATGTTTCACATGAGATGTAGCTGCCATATCCTTCATTTAGTGGTACAAGATGGGATGAAGGTAGCTGCTCAGTTTGTATTAGCCATTAGAGAATGTGTAAAGTATGTTAAGTCATCACAAGCTAGGAAAGAGAGATTTGCATTGGCACTTTCACAATGTAAGTTGGCTGCAAAGGGTGTAAACTTAGATGTTGACACTAGATGGAACTCCACTTTTGTTATGTTGAAGAATGCACTTGAGTTAAGAAAAGGGTTTGAAAGACTAGCTGAGAGTGATCCAGAATTTGTGTGTCTGCCACTTGATGAGGAGTGGGAACAAGGTAAAACTATTTGTGCATGTTTAGAAGTGTTTAATGATGTTTCTATCAAGTTTGCAGGAATTAAGTATCCAACTGCAAACCTGTATTACAATGGGGTGTATGATATTAACACATGTATAACACAGTGGGAAAATAGTGAATATCTGTACATCAAACAAATGGGAAAACAGATGAGGAACAAGTTTGATGTTTATTGGGCTGAGAGTAATCTTGTTATGAGCATTGGAGTTGTGTTAGATCCTAGGTACAAGGCAAGATGGGTAGAGTTTCTTATTAAGAGACTATATGGATATGGAAACCATGCTGCAGAGAAGTATAACAACTTCATAACACAGTTGACAGCCCTTTTCAATGCATATGAAGCACAAAACACAAATGCAGCTGAAAATTATTTTGCTAGCCGGAGCTCTGTCTCTAGCTCAAGTATGATGGATGTAGGCAGTGCAGATGAGGTTGACCCTGTCTATGATGAGTTCATGATGCAGAACAGTCAATTTGAGGTGCAGAAAAGTGAGTTAGAGAAGTACTTAGAAGAACCAGTACTTGCAAAAGGTTCACCAAAAGATGAGTTTTTGTTTGATATTCTGAGTTGGTGGAAGCTTAATGCACCTAAGTACCCAACTCTTGCAAAGATTGCAAGAGATGTTTTAGCTATTCCAGTGACTAGTGTTGCATCAGAGTCGATGTTCAGTGCTGGTGGTAGAGTGCTTACAACACACAGAACATCATTGGATCCAGAATGTGTTGAAGCATTGTTGTGCTTAAGTGATTGGTTGCCAGATTTCTTCTGTAATGGTAAGTGGTAACATTTCTGATTTCTCAATTCTTTGTTTTCTTAATTTCTTAGTTTGTATATCTGATTTTGTAAGTTGACTGACTCTTGATTGATTGTACTAATGCAGACATGGAAATTGTAGAAGATTGAAGTATTCATTCAAGCAGCCTAGCAGAGTAGCAGGGTAGCACACTAGCACAGTGTGCAAAAGCAGACATGGAGCAGACATGAGACATGGACTTTTTTACTTCTTACTTAGTTACTTAGCACACTTGTTACTGCAGTTGTTGTTTTTTTGTGTTTGTTTGAAGACAATTTGAATGTGGGTTGAATCCTGAAGACATTTTAGAACATGTTTGATGTTTGAACTTTGAATTTGAAGGCAGTTTATGTGTTTGAATTCTGTTTTCCAGATTTTTGCTAAGCAACCGGATTTTACCGGAAAAATATCCGTTATCCGATAGCTTAACGAATCGGTATCGATATTGATTTTTCAGATCCTATAGGATATTATCGGATAACGGATATCCGATAGTCTTAACACTATCGGAATCGGATTTCCCAATATCCGACGGATATTTATCCGTTGACAGGCCTACTTGCAAGGGACCAGGCTGGAAAAGCTACATGATTTGGGTTCACTACATTCATATCATGTTTGGATACACATTCAGAAGTAGTTTTTCGACTTCTAGAAACAAAAAAGTTTTGGCAACACAATTTTAGAATGATTTCCGAAAGTAGAAAAGTTAACTTTTTCTGAAGCAAAACATTTTTTGCTTCTGACTTCTGGAAATGACTTCTGCTCAGAAGTGCTTCTGTATCCAAATAGGCTACTGGTGATTTTGAGTTATGTAGCATGAACGAGCAATGATACATTGACCGCGAAATATCTAGAGATTTATACCGTGGGATGATCCAATGGTCCTCCCTCTGCTTCTAAAACATTGGGATTAGTGCGATGAAAAATTGATAATGTCTCTCTCTCACACGGGATTTGCTACGGTATGCCCTCGCACAATAAACAGAATTTCCGAGCATGAACCGGCAAAACCATCCTTTATTGTCACACATAAGTTATGTGGTTAGGAGTTCCCTGGTTGGTTTTTTCATTTCGTTTAAAGAAAGTTGAATAAGCCGACCGATTTTCTTACAAGGTCTGTTAGGAGATTAAAATTACTAAGTCTTGGAATGTAATCCATCCCAGCTTCATCACTAGAGTAGTTGAGGAGGACAAACAATGTGTTTTCGATCGTCTTCATTAATGAAATTGCATCCCTAGTTTTAAAAAAAATAAAAATATAGTAATAGAGTGGTGATTAAGGATTTTAGAGGTAGTTTATTCTACATTTTATTTTATTTTATTATCGTAATAATGTTGCATCGGAGTATATATTTTCATTCGCGACAGATAGGAAGTAGTGTGATAAAGCTTTAACATTGTCTTCTTTCCAGTTATGTTTGATAATAAAACTATTACAGAACAATGATAAATTTGCACTCTTTATCATGTAATTTCTACTTCTTAAACAAATGTCAAAAATGATTGTCTTCCAAATTATGAGCTTTGATCATATCTCTGTTATCGAACTTTAGTGTACATGCTTATCAGCAGCACGAGAATTAGTTGTGAATCACTTTGGAAAATCATATTGTGACCACTTTGTTATGTTGCCCACTGAAATATTTTATTATCACATTCTTCCTTTAGTTGTTTTCTGTTGGTACAGTTTGCCCAAGTTTCTTTGCCTCAGTTGTGTTACCTGCGAAATTAGTTTAAGTTAGTCCAATCCCTGCACTTGTGACAGGATCTAGCATACATAATATCACATTTATCCTCACTGCCATGAAACCTAGATGATCTTCTGGTTGATGGATAGTCACATTAAGTGTATCATCATTCATTGGGTTGTAGCATATAGTGCATTATGTTATAGCATGTTATATGTATCTACAACAAAATTATTTATGAATTTGACAATATTCTGGTTGTGTTTGCACTATTTTGTTTTTGATTTTGAAAGACATTATTGCATCTGGATTTTTATACATGCCTTGGGATAATGCTGCATAATACCTCCTATTTCATGGTGTTAACTCCTCTACCAGGATGTTGGAACCAGTCATTTAACCATTCATGGAGTAAGTAATATTATGAAATAATAGGATGAATTATTTTGTTAATAATATATGGGATGAAGCAAACATCATCTCCCATGTAAATATATTGTTGTTTACTTCACCCCAAGAAAATGCTTCAATCGTTGGGTGCACAAGTTAACAAAACCCATGTATGTTACAGTGTTGCTTCTTAAATTCGTGTATATCAGATACATGGGGGTCTCAGGTATACACCAAAGTGTAAAGAGTTTTCGTAGAATTTGCCTGATTCTAGCGTTTGTTTCGTTTTAGGAGTCCTCTATTTATAACATTCAACAAGGCTAGATTTCTTGGGAAGAAAGCAACGGTTGCAACGTATATGAGACCGTTACTTGTTTTGCAATCCAAGTAAGCTAGAATTGTTTCAAACTTAGAAACTAATAAGAGTTTAATTACCATGTAGTTTGATATAGTTAAACTACTTCAAGAGTTTGGTCCCCACACAAGTTGTGAAATAATGGAACCGTTAGCAACAAGCATGATTTTAGGTTTAGAACCTCATATGAAAAGTTCTCATTAGTGAACCATTAAGAAGGTGGACATGAACAATATAGGAATATATCTTTAATGGTCGAGTTCACGTGATAGTGAGTGGTGTGATTAAATCTGACTGAGCCGTCATTCACTTCGTTAACCAGCTTGCGAACCGAAGCCAGTGTTAGAGTTCAAGACAAACCTGGCCGTTCTGGTATGCGGACCAGTTTGCGAACCAAAAGTACAAGTGGAGTTCAGTGGATGGATTTGTTCTGCAGTACGCAAACCAAAAGGTATTTTGGTTTGAACCTTGATTCATTTACTCGAGTTACGAGTATTCTCAAAGATTCTACGTTCTACAAACTTTGATTCGCAAGCAAACCATCGTTGTGGAAAGTGTATAAAATCTTTCTCATTATTATCCTATTTTCGAAATACATGAAGTAAACTTATTGTGTATACGGAAACAAGACATATTTTTGAGGCCAATATGATTTCTTCTTAATAACTATGAATACCCAAGTCGTTGGCTATGTTTTGAATGATAGATAAGTAGAATAATAAGAGTCCATAATGTCACAACTTCTACTGACCTCCGCTAATGATGATGTAAAGACGTCTCTGTGTAGTCTTTGGTCTTCATCTTCAAAGTCTCAACTACTTAATCTAATTCCAGTATCCTAAACTTGAATTTAATATACTAAATCAATAATTGTGTTTTGGCATCTAAACTTGACATACTAACGTTAGTAAGTTTGACCGAGCATTGCTTTAATGACTACGACAAACCCATAGAGGTTGTATATGAGCAGTTGGCTCAACTTGTTCATCATCTATTTCTTGTTTGTCATCCTTGTGACTACCATTTATCAGGATTAATAACAGTAGGAACGACCTCAGTAGATGGAGCATCATCTCCTTTTTTTACCGATTAAATATGAGGTAGTTCGGTCGGGATTCTGTTATGTTGACAAAAATATGTTATATCATTAATGATGACATTCACAGATTCCATCATCACTTGAGTTCTACTATTAAAAACTCTAAATTTATGACTATTATTTGCATGTCCTTAGAAAATGTCTTTGTCACTTTTGGAATCAAATTTTCCTCTTTATTCTTTATCTTTGAGAATATAGCGCTTGATGTGAAGCATGACCCTGGCCATTCCCTGATTATTTTATATTATTTCGTACAGCCACGTACCATTAGCTTGAAGGGTTATGGGTGGTAAAATATGGTTGAATTATACCCAGACTGTCACAAAACTCAAAAACCTTAGTGTCTTTGAACTTTGTTCCACGGTCGCTCTTAATATTTTTTAATTTTTTGACCTTGTGCGTTCCGGATTCTATCATAATTATGTTAAACCCTTCTAAGGTTTCATTCTTGTGTTTCAAGAATGCTACCCAGGTGAATCTGGGGTAATCATCTACCATTACCAAAATAAAGAATATTTATTCCCGCCAACAGAAATTTGTTGAATTGGACCGAAAAGATATATATATTAGTTGAAGGGGAACTTCAGTTGCGATATTAGTGGATGATTTATGTGGACTTTAGCTATTTACCCTTTTGACAAGCCCCACATTCACAGTCAGTTTTTGCATGAATTTTGGGTACTCCTCTAATAAGCTCCTTGTTAATTAGTGTCTCAAGTGATAGTTGATGTGACTAAATCGTATATTCCATAGATGAGTAGTTTAACCTTAGTTAGATTGCAAGTAAAGATCATAATGAATTTCAAGAAGATAACAGTTGTATGAGCAACTGAAAAAGATATAAAATTTATCAAAAGAAAAGTTATAACATATAAGCCAATCAGCAATGGAATGGAGGCCCACTAATGGTCCGACTAACAACCATATACAAAACTTGTTATTTCACAAAGGAAGTTATAACATATAAATAAATAAAAGAGCTTCATAAAAGTTTTCATATTCTAGATGAAATGTTATATTTTAACGAGGTTAATCTAACAAGGAAACATATGGAGATGACTGAGAAAAAAACACAATAGGATAAGAGAAAGAAACAAACATAATGATGAAGGGGAAAAAAAAATCAGGACCAGCATCATTAAAAAAAACATATCAAATTTCGAACTTGTTAATCCTCAGGGTGAGTGTCGGGCACTCGACTCTCAGCCATTGCAAGCTCTCAAGTAATGATACAAATAGTTGTGTTACTTTGTTTTATGTATTTGTTGTGTGGCTACTATAGATGGTCGATCAACATTAACTCAATAATATGTCGATATTTGCTTCTCAATTTTCTGTGTCTGTTTTGCCTATTAATAATAGAACGGTTTGTGTTCCCTTTACTTTTTTTTTTTTGAGCTTCTTTGTGTTTTGATGGTAAGTTTTGGTATGGTAGAAGATTTGGACTTAAGTTTGTCCAATATTAGTGAACAGTATAAAATTTCCATCTTAATCTGTCTTTACTTCCTACGAAAAACGAAATCATAGTCATATGTAAATCAAAATCAGTCTAATCATATGTAGCAAAAATAGAAATTGATAAAGCAAAAATAGAAATTGATAAAGCAGTTTGGTTTTCTTTGAATCCCAAAGAAAGTAGCAAGAATAATAATTAGGCATTTATTTTTGAATTAGTGTTTATCCAGTCAGATACTAACAATAAATATATGTACTGCAAAAATTCTTCATATACCGGGAGTGAATCCCGTGTAAAATCCCTTGTGAGAGAGT
>JAJJMA010078612.1:0-45147 GCA_023529015.1 Papaver nudicaule
ATTTTCACAATGACTTTTCCTTTCAGAAACAAAGTAATCCTTTGATATTTGAGAGGAAATATCATTTTGCAGATAAAGGTGATTCATTCCAGTATTTTTTTTGGGGAAAGTTATTACGGCTATTTGACAACATACATACGCTATATTATATAGCCAAATTTATCTGACATGTTCATGTATAGGTTTCCTTCAGAGAAATATTTTCTTTCCCTACTGAACACATGCATGAATAGAGTTTTAGACATATAGCTTTTATCCTGAATGGCCGTATGGCCGTAAGCTACAGCAGACATTTGAATATTTTGAGTGGTGGTGCAGGAGGATGTTATCTGGCCTGCAGCATGTAGGTAGGGTGGTGGTAGCCGTCGCAGGTGTTGGAGCCTGGTATACACGGTGTACTACTGTATATTCTGCTGGGTTTTGGGATTTTGTTCAGTCAAAGAGTCTACTAACCTTTCCCATCCCCATAATAACAGACTTTCTTAAAGTCTAAGAATTTTTCACAATGGTCATAAAAATCATTTAAGCAATTTATCGGTATCGGGCATACATAGTAAAACAGTGAGTTCCAACAATGGTGGTGGTGGGAATCAGGCACTCTGCATTGCATAAACATGTCCTAATACAAATACCATATGACACAATACATAGTTATAAGCTTATAAGCCTACCAACTAATATCACAAAAATTAACCACTAATCATATATGGATTTTTAACCACTAGAACCACTAATCCCATCTTAAGATAAGACCTTGCTAACCACTAGAACTACTAATCCCATCTTAAGATAAGACCTTGGGCCATTGGGGCAGATTTTATTGGTCTGCCACATTCGGTAGCTCCATCAGCCACCCACTGAATATGACCGAAAAAAGTCTGCCCCAATGATTTTTAATCTGTCCAATCGGTAGCTCCATCAGCTATCTACTAAATATGGCCAGAAAAAGTCTGACCCAATGATTTTTAGTCTGCCCAATGATGCCAAGTCTGCCCAATGATGCCAAGATTTTTAACCACTAGAACCATGATAAGAATCTACTCCCTCAAAAACAAAGCAATCCTTTGGTGTTTGAGAGGAGAAATCATAATGCGAATGAAGGTTGGTTCATACGATTTTTTTTGGTTTTTTTTTTGTATTTTTTGTAATATGAAACATAGAAACCATCTTTGACTATTTTTATTTTTTTGTTAGAAACTCTATTACTTTATATCTTGTTTTTCAATCTGAATATCTGAACGTTGCTATAATCATATGAAATGCGCTGAATTTCACTATGATTATATTTAATGCGAAAACAGAAGCACCTTGATTTTCGCTGTGGTTGCACCTCAATCTGAATATCTGAACGTTGCTATAATCATATGAAATGCGCTGAATTTCACTATGATTATATTTAATGCGAAAACAGAAGCACCTTGATTTTCGCTGTGGTTGCACCTCTCAAAAACAAAGCAACCCTTCGGTTATTGAGAGGAAAATTAATAGTGGAATGAAGGCTGGTTCATACGATTTTTTGAGTTTTTTTTTTTTCTTTTCGGTAATATGAAACATAGAAAGCATCTTTGATATCCATGACTTTCATATGTACTAGCTTCTAATTTTTTAATCTGTGAACGGCCTTATGATCATATGAAACGCGTTAAATGTTTTTATGATTTTATTGAATGCAAAAATAGAACCACCTTGATTTTCACGGTGGGTTCGCCTTTCAAAAACAAAACAATCATTTGGTGTTTGAATAGAAAACTCATTGTGAAGATGAAGGTTGATTCATATGATTTATTTATTTATTTATTTATTTATTTTTAATTTTATTTTGAGTGAAACATGGAAAACATCTTTGATATCCATCACGATTTCCTCTCAAGCATCATTGAGAAGATAAATTATCATGGCAATCAAGGTTGTATACATGTCCTTTTACCTTCTATCTTGTTTTTAAATCTCTGAAAGTGAATGTCACTATGGTTATATTGAATGTGAAAAGGAAGCACCTTGATTTTCACTGTGATTGCACCTCTCGAAAACAAAGCAATCTTTCGGTTATCGAGAGGAAATATCATAGTGTGAATGAAGTTTGGTTCATACGATTTCCTCTCATCATTGAGATTTATTTTTTAATGGCAAACAAGGTTGTATACATGTCAAATCAGACTAGTTTCAGTTCAGAGATAATGATATTTTAGATATGTCCTAATGTTTTGTTGGAGCATTTTTTTTTTTCCTTTTTGGTTATCGAACATCAACTACATAGATTCAGAAAGTGAACTTTAGGAAAGATTTTAAGATACACTCAGCTGCATTGTTATTTCTGGTTCTGGGCTTTACTTTTATTTTGTTTATGAGAATTTGCATATCTTAGTCTTATCGAGTCAGAAAACAAAATATTTTTGGCTATCTCTATTTCGGTGTTCAACTTTGATAGTTTGCTCTCTTATTTATAGACTTCAAATAAAAAGCTATCTCACTTGTTCTCAAATACCGTTTCCAAATACCTATTAATGAATTACAAGTCATTCCACCAAAGACTTGTAACTGAAACACTCTGAAATTGTATGTGTTTTAAAACCCTTCCTCTACTTTCTTACAATGAGTCCCTTCGCAAATCCCATAGGCATGTAACAATTACACGTCAGCTCCTATACAGAATTTATATTTTAATCCTTGACAATTATATTTGTGCTTTTGCATTATTATTCTAATAATCACTTAAACATTTTAAGTGACCACTGGCCAGTCTTGAATAATAATTTGCACAATAATCCAAGGGAATACACATTCGACGGCGGATACCAGATTGAATATATATATATTCCTACTATGCACTCACAGCTATCCTTACCCAGATATTGGATCCTCGTGACCTCACTGCTTGGTAAGACAAGCTAACCGGAAATACACGTAAGTTATATATGTATTCTCAAGATTTAGAACTTACGTAAAGTAGTAGCTTAGATTTATTCACACGCTGTCAAATGAATAAATACTAACCGACCGGTTCGATATAATCTCATTACATCAACCTGCTAGATTTAGAAGTCACCACTTCTATGATAGTAATACATACGTAATCATCATAGCAAGTTATAATCTAACAAATGAAAACAATTCATATAGAATACGAATAAAAAATATCACCAATATATTATATCTCCCACTGTATAAATACAATTAATATATCGACCATATCTCACAAAGCATGTTTAATAAAAATACTAAATAATGTTTATACTGATGTCAATGTATTGTTTTAGGGGATAACCCCAACACCAACGACCTATTTCTTATTTTTTCGCCTAGCTACCTGGGATTGTTGGTAGTGGGCTTCGGCCAACTTTATTCGGAAAAAAAAAAAAAAGAAAAGTCGGGGCATTCAGAAGTCGATATGTATCGGAAGTACAAACACTATAAACAAACCGTCAAATTTATAAAGGCGCCCTAAATAATGACCAGCAGTCATATGGCTGTCTACACACAAAACAAGGGTTCGAGTAACTGACCGAATTTTTTTACGCTTAAAGGGCAATATATATTAATGGAAAAAACTGGAAACCACAGAGAAGTGGTAACTGACCGAACTATTATTGTACAAAACTGGTCATTGACCTAAAATCTGCTCTCCCCAATATTTTTGCTTTGTGAGAAGAACGAGATGGAAGACTCTCGCCTAAACTGTCTTCCCACAGAAATCAAATTGAATATCTTTTCGAAGTTGCCGGCCGAGTTAGTTCTGGATTGTAAACTTGTATGTACAGCTTGGAGAAATCTCATTCAGCTTCAGCTTCATGGTAATACTAATTACTTCGCTCATCTACATCTTCAGAATCAACATGGGGATGATGGACTAATTCATCCGAAGCCGCATCAGCCAAGTCACGATGTTCGGGATTCTGCAACGATGAATTTCATTGGATGTTGTCACGGACAAGATCTCTATTACTGTGAGTTCTACGACGAGGACACTAAGATGAATGCAAAAGAACTTATGCACTACACATCAAGGAGGATAAACCTCAAATTAGACCTAGAGAAGCTTGAGATCAACCTCGGTTGTCCAGGACGTATTAGCTTGGCGGGGTCGTGTAATGGATTAATTTATCTATCAGCCAAGATAGTTTACGAAATCACGGAATATACGGATGAAACAGCCTACGTCCAATATGACGAACCATTTTGCATCATCAATCCCATTACTAGAGAAATCATGAAACTTCCAGAGATATGCATCGACAAGAATATTGAGGGGCGTATTTTCGTTGTGCATGGATTTGGATATCACACTCTAACCAATGCATACAAGGTTATTAGAATTTTCTATGATATGTCCACAGATGAACCTCCTTTCAAGGGACATGTGAAGGTATATACACTTGGTAGTGGCAGCGGTTGGCGAAGTAAAGGAGAAACCAATCTTCAATTACAATCTAATCATTATCAATCTGCCAGTGTTTGTATAAATGGGAGACTTCATTGGCTCCAAGGTGGATCGATGGATATTGTGTCTTTCGATCTTGCAGACGAGGAATTCCACTTGCTGGAATTCCTCCAGACCCAGCGTGAATATAAGCCAGGATGGGTTGATCGTAGCCTTCATATCATCGGAGGGTGTTTGTGTCTTATCTTTTATTCCTCCTGCGGTAAAACTAACATGTGGATGTGGAAATGGGAATTTTGGTTTTTGAATGAGAATAATGAGGTGAATAAGAAGTCTTCGTGTTGGAGTAACAGTATGAACGTGGATAAATTGAGTGGAACCCCTTCTCAGTTGTTTGCTCTTTCGAAAGGGGGTAAACTTTTACTGGCAAATCGCCATGGACACGTATTTTCGTATAAACTAGAATCACATAGTATGTCAGATATTAAACAGGAGTCTGACAAAAAGGACGGCAAGTACTGGGAAGTACCAGTACCACACATGAACAGCTTTGTTTCGTTGAAAGCACTTGGAGAAACAAATGTAGAGACATATTAACAGAAGATGATGGCCTTTAATCTCCATGTTTGATGGTCACTCTGCATAACCGTTTTATCTTTAAAAAAAGTTTTGTTTCTTCAATCCTATTTTTCCTCTAATTCTTTCTCCTGTTATATAGATTTACTCGGTTTTGGATCTGATTATTCAGATCTACCGAGCAAATCTAGGTAATAATAATTAGTAGTTTTTGTTTTCAATAAAAAAACTAGGTTTGGTTTTGTGATTTCTGTTTTGCTTGAATAAATTTTATCCATGGCTATTTCATGCTATTTGTTGTTTCATTACGCTTTTACAAAATTTTAATTAACCATTAATTATCGGGTTCATTAATTAAATACCCCTACAATTCAACCCCTTCAATATTATCCTTTTCATAATTTACAATTGTCCCTCACCTTCTGGAAGATTAAATCCCGGAACAGTAGATTACTGTACTACCCTTTATAAATCAGAAAAAAGAGAGAAACCAGAAACCGTCTTTCATTTGATTTTTCCGTTTCTCTCTCTCCGTGCGAAAAAACCCAAAAAATATCACATCTGAAGAAACAAATTCAAATCCATTAAAATCAAAACAAAACCCAAACCTAGTTTGCTGATAATATTAGAAGAATCATAGATCAGAAAGAAAAATATCAAAGAAGAAATCTAGTTTTCGGAAGTGATTTTGCCATGTCAACCACATCAAATTTGAAGATTCAGAAGCAAACAGTAAAATTGAAGAGAAAATTTGAATTTTTATGATTTTGCCACTGTTAATTTGAATTTCTAGGGTTTCGGTACTGTTATTTCTTAATTTCTATGGTCTTGGTAATGTTAATTGAACTTCTAGGGTTTCGGTAGCATATATACGAGCTTGTCATAGTGATTTAGATTTTTCCCATTTGTTGTTTGATTTTATTGTGTTGATTTTGTTTTGATAATTGATAGTGAATTTGTTTGTTAGTAATTTTGATTCATACCGACAATTTTAGAATGACTCCCTTGCATGTACTTAAAAAATTGATTTGGGAACTTATGTTGATGTTGAGAAGTTATAAAGAGCAGAAAAAAAAACAATCAAAGGTAAATACACCATTCCTTGTTTCATTTGTGAAGATGTTCATGTTTTATTTGTGAAGTCGTAGTTGCACACCAGTTCCTTCTCGTGAAAATGTGGTTGTACTCGGTTGTTGTTGATGTTTAATTGTGTAAGTGTTGAATGATTCAACCGTGCAAACTTTCGATGATGCGTTTAGAATGCATTTTTCTGATTTATATGTAATGTTAAGTGTTGTTCTTGGATATTATTAGTCGACTATTGATGTGTATGTTTAATTTTGTATTTCTATGGTTTTGGTAAAGTAATTCTAATTTCTAGGGTTTCGGTATATATATGCGAATTTGTCACAATACTTTTGATTGTTCTTATTTGATGTTCAATGGTGTCGATTTTGTATTTTGTTTTGTTTTGATAGTGAATTTGTTTGCTAATAATTTGATTCACTATGACAATTGTTGAATGATTTTATACTGACATTGATTTGGAAACTTCCATTTACATTGAGAAGTAATAAAAGAGCAGGACAAGAACGATCAAAGGTAAATACAACGTTTCTTGCTTTATGTTTGAAGATGTAGACATATGATTTGTGAAGATTCAAGCATCAAACTTTCAACACTTTTAGACTGCGTTTGTTGTTTGTTTGTCATGTTAAATGATGTTGTTGTTATATTTTCTCCCTCATTAAGATATTTTCTCCCCTTTTGTCATTTAGGAGTCAAATGCATCTTGCATTTGTATTGGGATCATCAGCATTTGGCACATTAATTCGTATGCATACTATGGCAACATGAGGAGTCGAAACTAACTGTGTCAGAGGACGTAGCCAGCATGAGTTCCTCGCAATGTAGACGATGTGAGTCAGATGCTGGTATGTATGTATGTGTGCATATGTAAATAGTATTTTTCTGTCAGAACAAATGATTTTTATTTTTATGCTTTGTCCAATCAGTATGCCATTCTTTCATCAAGATGGAGGTGTGCTGTTAGAGTCAGTTTTGTTGTTTACAGTTCATTTAGTGCTCTGGCACCAAAATTTGTTCATTTAGATTGTTTGTGTCGAGAGAGGCCCGGTTGATTTGGATGTTTCAATGGCTTCCCTTTTTGCTGGTTGTTTCAATGTCTTATGCATTCGTCTTCTTCTTCCTATCTTCTTTTATTTTCAGAAAATTGAAATTCATCTGTCCAAAGTGGAGCAATCACCATCTGAATTAATGCATACTGCTATGGCTCACTCAATGAAAGCTTTGGTTTCTAATGATTTGTTGCGGCACCCTAATGTGGACGTGAAAGTATCAGTGGCATCTTGCATAAGTGAGATTACACGAATAACAGCACCAGAGGCTCCTTATGAAGATGATCAGATGAAGGTTAGAATATCATGCTTATAATCTGTAGCTAATTATTGTACTCCCTGTTTTGTTGCTGATTTTGTCTTTATGCTCTATCTTCACGCAGGAGATTTTTCAACTGATTGTGGGTTCATTTGAGAATCTGTGTGATACCTCTAGCCGCTCATATCATAAGAGAGCGTCGATAATGATTTTGGCATTGAACAAGTTCCTTCAGCAAGCTTGCCATTGAAATCATCACCTAGCTTATAAGTTAGACTAGATATTGTTAAATGTATTAATAAAAAATTGACTGTTGTAAAACCACCGTTTCATGCCTTAACTTTTCCTAACATTTTGTAGCAACTTCTTAGACATTGATAATCGAAAATTAACTGATTTACTTTTGATATCAAAATTCTGCACAACATTTTTGTAACTTCTTTTGCAAATTAATCAGTGTGAGGTATAAAACGCATCATGAAGAATATCCATTTCTAAGTGCACCGCATTCTTCTCTTACAAATAATTATTTTGGATGCAAATTTGTTAGGGGTTTTCAAATAGGGTATGCTCATACAGAAAAATGTATGTTTCTGGTAACTAACCCGGCAGTATTCTGAAACCATCTACCCCAGTTGGCACACAAAATGTAAGCCTTCTTGGCAAGTTGGCACCAGCGTTTGGTGTCTGAGAGCCTAACCTGGTAGAATTCTAGAACCAACTACCCAAGTTGGCACAAGGAATCCTAGCCATCTTGCCAAGTTGGCACCAGAGTTTGGTTTCCGAGAGCCTAACCTGGTAGAATTCTAGAACCAACTACCCACGTTGGCACTAAGATACCTAACCAACTACCCGAGTTGGCACAAGGAATCTGAGCCATCTTGGCAAGTTGGCACCAGAGTCTGGTGTCCGGTAGCCTAACCTGGCAGAATTCTAAAACCAACTATCCAAGTTGGCATGAGGAATCTGAGCCATCTTGGCAAGTTGACACCATAGTCTGGTGTCCGGGAGCCTAACCTGGCAGAAGTCTAGAACCAACTATCCAAGTTGTCACGAAAAATATAAGCCATCTTAACAAGTTGGCATCAAAATCTGCAGCATCACCAAAGCTATTGGTTTGGAGAATGAGGAACACATGGAAGATGAAGTTGCCACCCTTGAGCTAACTACGTAACTAGAACAAAACCTGCAATCAAAATTAAAGCCAACTAGCCAATGAAATCTGACACCCAAACAAAGCCAACTAGCACAGTTAGCACCCAAGGCGGAGCCAACTAGTCAAGATGGCACCAAGAAATGCAACCAACTTGTATAGTTGGTACTGAAAAAGTCATTGCAATCTTTAGTGAGTGAACCTAGCGTGAGTCGAACACGCATCTTCCGACATAGAGTCAGGTGTGCTACCATTGCACCATAGATTCAATATGTAGAGAAAAAAGAGGGAAAGTATAAAACATGAAGCAAATTTTATACACTAATCATAGATGACCCCAAAATGGGAGATGCTGAAATTAAGCACACGAAAAGTTGGAATTAAGCACATAAAAGACGACAACCTTAGTGCATTAATACCAAATCTATCATTCTCGTTGTCAGACCGGTTTATTCATGTTTTCATGGAGCTTTTCATTAAACTTTATCAGCATATAGATAAGGTTTCATCATATTCTTTGTTTGGCTATTTTATAGGTTGCATTCTTACTTTCTTCGTGTTAGATTATACATATATCAACTTAATATGAACTCTCATCTAACTAAGGAGATAGTTATAATTACTTTACACCCACACCAACTATATCATTCTTACAGGTTAAACATCAACGACATTCTACAAAACTAGGGAAGCCGAGATATTTACTTCATTTCTCTAAATATCAACAGAGATTCCAATTTATATTGTCAATCGGGTGCATTAACAAAAGACGATATGGTCTAACTAGGTTACAAGAAGTTATGAGAAATAAACCACCATAAGTCAAACTAATTGACGAGATCTAGCCTCAATGCAATTCTAACTTAGTGTCAGAAGTACGATAAGACCATATATACAGAAAGAAGATAAGAAACTCATACTTGTATTTCAACAAATGGTCCAATTATATCATATAGCCGTGTCAGCAACTTCTTCTTCTCCTACGACAACCACATCAGAACCTGAAAGTAAAACAAACATAATTTACTGAACACAGACCAACATAGCTGTGTTCAACACTATGGTGGCGGAATGTGGCGGTGGTGGAATATGGTGGTGGTGGTTGTGTAATAATTCTAAACTAATATATCTCCTGCAACCACTAAAACCAACCGTATTTTGTTTGCATCACATATATCTAAACTAAACTTGGTTTAAAATTGAAGTTAGACGGGTAATAATTCTAGAACCAAATGAATTTCAGAATCAAAAGTAGATAGGATTTAACTGGTTTAAAATTGAAATCCAAAGACCACATCTTTACGATTACTACAATATAACGACAACTAACAGTATCAACAGAGTCATTACCTTGTGACTTTGCAAGTAGCTACTTCCGTGATTTACCATTACAATCAAACAAATGAAGAAACCCACCGACATATCCTCCTCTACATCACTAGTTGAACTGTGTTTGTCAACAACAGATGAATTAATAACCTGGATATCAAATAAACACACTAATCAACCCAACCCAACTCAAAATAAAAAATATAAAAATTCTTGAAAGAAAATGATTAATATTGAAATTACATGAAAGTTTCAATAAATCAAACATGCAACAAATCAAATCGATAATTATCAGATCGAGATCCAAAATCGAAATTTATCTCCTGGATCTTGAACTGGTATTGGAATCAGTGTTAACCCGAAGAAAAGAAATACAAGATCTACTGATTTTTGGAGAAGATCGGTACAAAATAATTAATATGGTGGTTGCGGCAGCGTCGATGGTGGTGGGAGATCCAACACAATCCTTGAAGCTAACGAAGAAGAAGAAGAAAACGAACATAAAGATGCAGGAATACTTTATCTGCGTGCTTGGTGGTGGTGGTGGTGGTGGTGGCGGCGGCGGAATCTTAGCATGGTTGGTTTTTTGGTGGTGGTGGGGGGTTTTGAAGAGTGGAAAGGGAAAGATGAGAATGGAGACAGAAAAAATTTTGGATCTGACTTTTCGTTTTGGTAGAGATAGCAAATATATGGGAGGTTACTTTTGGAATTAAAGAAAAATATAAAATCTTCCGTGAGATTCCGTACTTCAAATATATCCCTTGAAGGATAATTGTGTAGGTCTACGAGAACGAGGGATAATTGTTTAATTTCCTTCATTAATTAAATACCCCTCAAAATCAACCCCTTCACAAATATCCTTATACAACTTCACAAATATCCCTCCCTTCTAGAAACCTTATCCTTTTAAATTAACATTACTTAAATACCCTCTTATACAATTCTTTTTCTACTAATTACACCCATCTCTCCATCACACCACCAACACTACCACTAATACATCCACCACCACCACATTTCACCACCACCGTCACCGCCACCGCCACCACCACCACCGCCACCACCACCACCACCAATCACCGCCACATTCCACCACCGCCGCCACCACAATATTCCACCACCGCCACCACCTCCACATCCCACCACCATATTCTACCACCAACAACCGCCACCAATCACCGCCACAATCCACCACGCCACATCCCACCACCACCGCCATATTCCACCACCACCGCCACCACACTCCACCACCACCACCACCGCCACCACCACCACATTCCACCACTGCCACCAAACACTGCCACATTCCGCCACCACTTCCACATTCCGCCACCGCCTCCACATTCCGCCACCACCACCACCACCGCCACCACCGCCACCACCACCACCAAAATGTGAAGCCAACTAACCGAGATGGCACCAAAATGTGAAGCCAACTAGCCAAGATGGCACCAAAATGTGAAGCCAACTAGGCAAGTAGGCACTAACCGTGAAGCCAGCTAGGCAGCTAGGCAAATGTAAAGCCAACTAGTCAAGATGGCACCAAATTGCGAAGCCAACTAGTCAAGATGGCACTAGAATGTGAAGCCAACTAGGCAAGTAGGCACTAACCGTGAAGCCAACTAGGCAAGTAGGCACTAACCGTGAAGCCAGCTAGGCAGCTAGGCAAATGTGAAGCCAACTGGCCAAAATGGCACCAAATTGCGAAGCCAACTGGCCAAGATGGCACCAAATTGTGGTGCCAACTGGCCAAGATGGCACCAAATTGTGGTGCCAACTGGCCAAGATGGCACCAAATTGTAAAGCCAACTGGCCAAGATGACACCCAAAGATCCTTTTAATCTTTATCGAGTGAACCTAGCGTGAGTCGAACACGCATCTTCCGACATGGAGTCAGTTGTGCTACCATTGCACCACAGATTCAATATGTTATGAATATACAAAATTTTCTTAACAAACCTTAGAGGTATAATGTTAAACGAGTTCCTTTTGGAATAAGATTCTCAAGGTCTGTCTCCTCTCGGATTGTATAGGAGCTGGCATTAGCCTCTCCCTCCCACACATAATGCTTTTCAGATCTTGGGCTCTTGGTTAAGACAACAACCTACCTAATGGAGTCACGTCAGTAAGTTATTCAAACATAAGAACCAACCCAAACTGAACATATGATCAACTATGAAAAGGTAAAAATTAGAGGACTAACTTAAACCACACTTAAGAAATGGAAATGAAGATTCCATACCTTGTCAGCCAAATCCAACACCGAATTGACCTATTAAAGTGTTGTCAGATCTAGCATCCTTGCTATGCTGTAGATGAACAGAACTTTCCTAAGAAAAATTAAAGAAGAAAAAGCATCAAAAGAGTTTCCATTGCAAGCAAAGCCTTTAAAAACTTAGCACTTCCACTTAGAGCAATAGTCCCAAGACAATCAACAATTTCTTCCGAGTCATTCCAATTGCAGAGTCATTACATATGTTACAACAATCAGCTAAATTTAGAAGGGGTCAACGATATATTAATACAAATTGCTTCCAAAGAGCTTAAGTGATGGTAATGATCCCATTGTCCTTGACTGTCCGGACCCGGATATAATAGGCCATTCACGAATATTGATATGTCTGCAACCCTATTTGAAAAATAGGCTATTCCTTGAGTTATTCCTCAAAAAGGCTCAACTCATACACAAACCCAAATACCAATACTACATTTGAAAAATCCCAAACTTGATTAGAAAAAAGAATGGAACTCACTACTAAAGTGTCTTTGCATTCTGCCTTTCTCTACTCTTAGCTCAACTGCTTTTTAACTAATTCATATTCCTATAATATGCCATTCACGAATTATTAATCCTAAATGAGCGTACTAGAAACTGAAAATGCAGATTTGTGAACCTTAATTAATTAAATGAACATTCTGTTTGCATAATTCTCCTAACAATTGTTGTGAAGCTAATCTCCCCGTTAGAATTTTGTACCTGGACGCCTGAATAAAGCACAAGAAAGTAAAAAGTAAACAAAGATTAAGATTTGGAATCCATAAACAAAGATCACAAACAGATGATGATAACACTACACAGGTAACATTTCTAAGATGGAAATGAATTAAAACTTACAATTCTCACAGCGAGAGGTCAAAGGTACATCCAGTGAATCATGACACAGGTGATGCTACAAAGAAGAAAAGGAAACCCCATATTGATATTGCTGGCCGACATGTCTGCCACCAAATATAGTATCCAAGATATGAAATAACTTGTTTCAGGATAAGCAATCAAAGAAAATCATCTAAAATGATAGAAACAAAGGTGCCTCCAACTCCGTAAACTGCATTTTCATCAATAATAAGAAACGAAGAGTCATAGGAGCTTCAGCATAAACAATGAGCGATTAACAATACATACGTTGTGACAGTATAGCATCATATCTAGCTAAACATCAGATAAAAGATGACTTACTATCAACATATATGTAGCCTCATATGCATGGAGACTTTACTAGAACTTACAAGCGACAAAGGTGTAAGAAGAATGGATGTGCTTATGAGTGAACTGAACACCTCCACCTATCAAATTACCAGTAAGTGCAGCTCCTCCTCAAATCTGCATGTTGATTATCTTCAAATCTCCAGTAGCTTTTGCTACTCCTCCTATCAAATGGCAAGTAACTACAACTCTAATTAATCTCATAATAATCATGAAATTCATACAATTAAATACAAAAAAATATAGGTAATTGCTGGAGAAATGACTTTAATTCAACTTGCAATCAAATTCCAATAGCTCAGAAACATGAAAAATTAACAAAAATTTATTTAACAGCAGCAGGAAGAAAACACCACCACCACCATCTCTCAACCACCAAAATCCAACACTAAACCTCCTCAAACACATTCTAGAACAGTAAACTGAGTATTACAGAAAAAAAACAACAACAACATTTTCAAAAATTCAATAAACTTTCACCAACAGAAGAAATCACACACATAATTTAACTCAGATACGAATTCAATGAAACGAAAAGGAAATCACCACCAACATTATGTGTGCAAGCTTCTTCTTTCGCAGCAGGAAGAAAACACCACCACCACCATCTCTCAACCACCAAAATCACACCAGATCTAAACAACCAACACTACAACAACAACCATAACCACTATTATCTTCTAAATCGGAATTTCCAGATCGAAAAAGGTATAAAACATGAACAATTAACCAACAATAAATAAATTTCTGTAATTACGAAGAAGAAGATGAAGCAAATTATACAATTACCAATTTCTGCCGCTGCTGTTGATTTCACGTTATCAAATCTCACCGACAAATTTTCTCTCGAATATTTCTTCAAAATCTTGTTCAAAAACTAAAGAGAAGGTGGTGGCGGTGTTTGTGCGGAGGCGGTGTTCGTGTTGTTCAGCCGTTTAGAGGAGATAGATAAGAAGATGAGAATGATTTTTAGATCTGGAATCATTCAGCCGTAATTATATATCAAAGGTTAAAATTGGAATTAAAATAAATTATAAAAACTTCTAGAACTTTGACCACTTCAAATATATCCCTTGAGGGATAATTGTGAAGGCCCAAGAGAACGAGGGACTTTTTCTTAATTTCCTCATTAATTATCTACCCACTAATTCTCCCTTTCAATTTTCAGTTACAAAATTATACTCCCACTCCCCCTACTCCTCCATTAACTTACCACACCTTCTTCATAACTTCTCAAAAAAAAACAAAAAAAAAAATCAATCCGAAAACAAACGCATTCGAATTCGACCTCTTCATTCTTTCTCAAAATCCATACTTACTACTCTCGAATTCGAATTAAATTCATGGCTATCGACGGAGAAGGAGATGATTCAACAATTACTTACAAGAGAAGGAAAGAAAAGAAAAAAAATCAAAGAACAACCGTGAAGAAGACGAAGAACAACCGGAGGGAGAAATGGGCGAATCTTTGGCGAAAATGCAGAAGTAAGTTACTCCAATCACCTTTGCAATTGTTTTGAATGTACTTTGGATCGATTTCATATGTTAGAAACCGTCAATCGAATTTTCAGCATGAAATCTCGTGACACTTATTAAACATTCCATGACGAGTTTTCACTTTCAGAAAAAAAATTAAGAACAATCGTCAAGGTTTTCTATAATTCCTTGCCGAGTTAGTCACCTTCAGATTAAATTTCCTAGTTTTGCATGCCTAGAATCATCAGGTAATTATACATTTCCTTGACAAGTTTCCCTAAATCGTCTCAATATTGCCGCAAATCATGTTCAGAAAAAATTTAAGAACAATCGTCGAGGTTTTCCATATTTCCTTGACGAGTTAGTCACTTTTAGAATAAATTTCCTAGTTTTGCATGCCTAGAATCGTCAGGTAATGATACATTTCCTTGACGAGTTTTCCTAAATCGTCTCAATATTGTCCCAAACCATGACGAGTTTAAACATAAATTTTTTTGCCTCTGTCCAGTTTTTTGGAAAACTCGTAATGCTTTACCTTGACGATTTAGGGTAGGACTGAATGAACTCGTCATGCATTTGTCTAATTACTTGACGATTTCGCTTGTTTTGATGAAAACCGTCTTATATTCTTTTGTTTCCATGAAGATTTACTGTGTCAGTTTACTTGTTAATTGATTTGTTTTGTGTATGTATTAAGGTTGGAGAAGATCAAAAGGGGAAAAAGACCAATGCCATCCGAGGGTTCCAAACCAAGTCTTCGTACTACCAGACAGCGACCCGTGATAATCTGTGAGCCAAACCCTGATGCAGTTCCTACTTCTATGGAGTTCGATGATGATGGTAATGTTCCTAGGGTTGAAGATGATATCCATGAGGACGTGCTCCAAATGCATTTTGACGAATACGGAGTTGATGGGGTACAACCTACTTACAGACCCCAAGATGATAATGATGATGAGGAAACTGATGATGATGATGAGGAAAGTGATGGCGATGACGAACCCTAAGGTGAAGACCAACCCCAAGGTGAAGATCAACCCTAACGCAAAAATAAAGTTAAAGAGAAGGAATCACACATTCCCGATGAGATTATGATGCTACCAAAAGAACAAGGGCCTTACGGGGTACCAGATGATGATGGAGTGGTTCTTTTCGGATACAAAACCTGATCTTGGGCTCAAACAGTCTACGCTACCATGGTAATATACCGATCCCTTGCTTCTAATTTAAGATACGTTTAGCTAATAGGTTGATTGTTATTAATAAATTTCTATCTCGTAGGATCATTCGAATGCCACTAGACTATTGAGGCACCAAACGGCGTACCACAATATGTCCAACTGGAAGCTTGAAGGTGAATGTGAAAGGTTCATAGAGATTGTTGACAACTCCGTTCTGAGGCCAATCGTGGATAACTCTGTTATCAACTATGACAGCGAGACGGTATCAGCATTCTGTGAGAGGTATTATGCGGAGAGAGACACCATGCACTTTGGGTTCGGGGAGATGGGGCTCACTCCTGAATATGCTCATCATATTTTCAAGGTCAAAATTGATGGCAAATCAACCAATGAAGGCTACATAAAGCAACTCACTTTTCAGAGACTTGCTGAATTGTGCGAAGAGTTGTTTGGGTGGAGTGAGAAGGAGACGAACTCATGGTATATGCTTGACAAATAAGGCAAACCGAAGAGGGAGTTCAATCTGGTAAGGTTGAGAGCGGAGTATTCTGGGACCAAGAAAAAGGATGAGGATACTCCAATGGAAGATAATGAAGTAAGGGCTGCTGTTGCGGCTTAATTATCTCATATATGTCCTCGCAATTTGTGTATTTCCTTCGTCTGCTGGTAACAGGGTGAACGCCAAATAACTCCAGCTATTATGTCCCTTGGATAAGGTGAACTAGTATTCGTGGGGAACAACCATAGTTTGTTTTGTTGGCAGAGGGGTGATTTTTCTCAAAGCTAAATCATCAAGATTTTATTACATAGTGTGACGATTTGGCAAGCAGTATTTTCTGGCATATTGGATCCACTTCCTAAATCGTCATGGCACTGTATGTCATTTAAAAACCTTGACAATTGTTCATCAATACACGCTAGCTGGGTCGTCATGGACCATCTTATAACCTTGACGAGTTTTTTGGAATCGTCACAATTGTATGTCATTTCTTTGACGATTCTGGGTACGCAGCATTATGGTTTAGTTGATTTTCGACGAATTTAACATTCAAATAAGTCTTCCCATAACTGTTTTGAGCTTTGAGGATCACGTTTGATCATTTTCACAATCACAAATGGTGGTGGTGGTCGGGGTGGAATTGGAGGCGGCGGTGGTGGTCGAAATAGAGACAGTGGTGGTGATAATGGAGGTGGTGGTGGTGATAATGGCTAACTATCTAATTTTAAAATGATTTGTTAATTAATAATCAAATATTTTTGATAATCAATAATTTATTTGCTAATCTCAATTACCATCTCTAATCCTAATTATGGTGTATAAGGGGTTTTTGAGATTACTTCACTGTAACCCTATTTTGGATTAGCCCTCGCCCTTATTAAAAAAGTGCGCACCCTCAAAACAACCACTTTTTTTTTTTTTTTGATACAGCTTTTGGTTAAACAAGCAGGTCATCCCCAAGATTATTTTCACAGTTATAGCCGCAAATTTTTTCAAATTTCAATATGAATTATGGGGTCACTTGCATTTAAATCTTAGTGGGTATTCTTTTAGCAAGCTAATACACCACACATAATAATGCATGCATTTTAGAGAATGCCTCACCATTCCATCGTTCCATTTTTGTGCTCTTTTTTCTTTTGTAACATAGCATGAAGCCAATGACATTAGTATATGTTCCGTCCAGTAAAACTGTACTCTTCATTGGATTCATTCTATGCTATTGCAATGACAAGAGAAGTAATCACTAATTGCAATCGAGTTTGATGATGACAAATTCAAAATTCACATTGGGACCAGAACAGACTAACTTACACGGGTTACTGACTCACCAATTCGGTACTTAACTCGGCATCTATTAATAGCAAAACCCTAGCGCCCGGCCAAATTCAATTTTCAGGGCTAGAAAGGAAACTTGAGATTTTCAGTTTCTAAACTTAGAAAACCCTAGTAGGGAAAGCTAATCGGCTATAAATAGCAAAAATATTAGCCTCATTCTTCAGCCACAAAAATAAACCTGGCTGAATTAGGCCCCATTGTGGAGTATTTGGCCCCATAGAAATTTAAACCCATCTAGGGTTAGTTGTTATGGGATGTCTTCACAGGGGTGGAATATACTATATTACCCTTCACTACTAATTAATCACACTAACTAATCCCACCCGAAATAGTAACCTTAACCTTAATCCAAAAACCCTAAAATATTTAAACCCAAAAACTTTCCAAAATCAAAATCATTTCACTCTCAAACAAAAACAAAAACAAAACCAAAAACAAAAATTTCGAATCCGCCCACTCGAGAATCAAGCCGGAAACTTCGTCAAAGGTGTGTAATCTTATCTCAATCGTTTTTAGTATGTTAGTTGCTTATTATACGTGATTTGGTTGCATGAAACTCTGATTTTTTAACAATTTTTTCGGCTGATAATACCAGAATCGTTGGATCCTAAACAATATATCCAACGATTGTTCATCTTCACTAGCAACAATCGTTTTCTGTTTTATCACATATATACCGATTATGTTTTTTAAGATGAACAAACGTTAGATGTAGTAATATATATGAACCGATTATTGATCATCAGCACTTCATGTAAAATTCCATGCAAGTTACGTAGTTTTGTAATCGGTGGATAACTGCCTATAGATTGAACGATTATGTTTTTAAAAAAAATAAACGTTAGATGTAGTGATATATATAAACCGATTATTGATCACCTCATCAGTTCAGTTACGTGGCTAAGGCTTAATACATAGAGTAATCGGTTTTCGAAACTTCGATGGATTCAGCTGAGAATGGTGGCGCGAGGGATATCGAAAGGTAACAATCGAAACCCACTTCCTTTTTTAGTTATTTAGCTTAGATTATAATTTTTTTTGGCATCAGGACCGCTGAACCAAGTTCTGTAATTATCGATAGAGCAGATTTTCCTGCATGGATGAATGTGTGTGATTATCACTTTGCAAATAGAGCACCTCGTAATCTAGGACGAAGAAGAGTGGGTGAGGTAGAAGATGAATGGCGGTTTGAATGTAAATTATGTGTTCATGTCCCACGCCATCTAAGGAGGAACATGTTTACGAATGGGGCAGTAAAAAGTACTCCTAATGGTTGGGCGGTTGCTTGGGGTGATTGCTATCTATTTGTGGTTCCTGCTCGTCGTCTTACCCCAGAGGAGAGAGCGAGGGCTGGAATTTGAACTATTTCTTTTTTTTGATTTAATCACATTTCTATTTCATTTGAATCATATATATATGTGTTTTTCTCTTCTTCTTCTACTACTTTCATAACACCTTTTCTTTTTTTGAGTTCAACAAACCCTAATTTCATCATATTCTCAAAATCAACAAAGCAAGCTTACACTATGTCGACAACAATCAAGTACGTAAAACTAACAGATGGTTACAATGTAATTGATTTCTACACGTAAATGGCAGAATCGAAACCCTTTATTTCCACCCAGAATCGGTGTATGTAGTTGCAAATATATAACGACTGTTGTTGGTCTCGAGCAACAATCGTTTTTCTGTGTTACAATTAACTAACGATTATTATTTCACAGAAACAATCGTTTCACATTAAGTACTTCGTATACCGATTGTTGTAACTCTGAATTGTTTGACCCTTTACTGGCATTTCAAAATCGTTTTATGATATGCATATTAAACACCGATTATGGATGACAGGTCCATATATGTTAAACTTAAGTAATCGTTAGATAATGGGTTGTATGTTTACCGATTCTGGTTCTCTCAGAAAGTTTTGAACTTATTTCTATTTATCGGTTCTTATTAATAAATACATGCACCGATTTTGGTAAATCGTTTTATGTATGAATGTATATAGGCCGATTAATCTCTTAATACCTTTAGATTTTTAAGTCGTTTCCATCGTGTTTATGTAACAGGGAACCAGCATCAAGTGGTCAACCAACACCAATTCGCGATGCTGAATCGAACCTTGCTCTTGTGATTTATCAACCTCCCACACTACCAATGCGCCCTCCCCCACCACCAATTCGTGAAGATGAATCGAACCTTGCACTTGTGGTTTACCATGAACCTCTAGCACCAATTCGTGAGGATGATCCACGCGTGATTGAAACACGACGTCAAAGGGATGAACACATTGATCCTCTTCTTCCACGACCACGACATTTGCGTGGGGAAAATTCTCCTGGCCTGCGTAGGGATTATCGGGATTTTCTTCCTCCCCAAGTCGAAAGATTTGTCGATCATGATGAATGGCAAGCGCAAGCTCCGCGTAATCTTAAAAGAAAGAGGGTTGGTGAGGTTGTGGATGTTATCCCTTGTGGTTGTACACTTTGTGCTGAAGTTGCACGTCTCCGTCCACTTGTTGAGGCCAATGGCGGACCGAGCTGGGAACTAATCCGGAGTCGAACAGGGTTTGGACCTGGTTTCACTGGTTGAGTTTTATTATGTGTTTTGGTATTGTGTGTTCTAGTTTATTTTATGTTATCGACATCTATGATGGTGAACTTCTGGTTATGAATGTATGGTTGACTTAAATCGTTGAATTTCTGGTTATGAATGTATGTTTGTTATGTTTGTTCATGTATTGATACTTCCTATTTTGTTCCATAACCATGTGATAGTAGTTAGTGTATTTCAGGATAATAATCGGTTAATACAATATCCAGTGTTAGCCGATTTAAAACAATCGTTGTATTTGTAAGTCTGTTTACAACGAATATAGTTAATCAAATGTTTCAAACTCCTGTGCTCCACATCGGCGTTTGTTACCATAAATTAACGCCGATTTTCTCAGATTTTTGAAAAAAATAGCCGTTGGGACTCTCATCTATAAAAGGACATAAAGAACTCTTAGTGTTTCCAACCCCCAAAATGGCTAAACCATCATCTTCTACCGGTACGCCTCCAATTTCTCCTCCACCCGAAACTCGAAACATAACTAGGGAGATAATCAATAACTACTACTACACCAAAAAATCAGATACATCACCTCCTCTATTCACTCCCCCTCCATTTAAGAGATGGTATCCTACTCCCCCTAGACACTATGGTAGCCCAGTAGTTAAACGATGCAAACCATCTACAACATCTTCTTCGTCGTCATCTAAGGTTCGAAAACCCTATATAAATCCTCTAGACTCATTACCCGATGGACCTAAACCAAGTACCAAATTTACGTTGGAAGAAGATTTATGTCTTTGTAAGAACTATATGATCTTCTATCCGACCCCTGCTGAAATGAAACGAAATCGTGTTAAAGTGAATTATCCACAATTGTGGACTACTGTCACTGAAGAATTCAATGCTGATGAACCTAGAAGCCAAGTTGTGCGAGATCGTAATGCGTTGGGAGTTCGATGGAAAAAAATACATAAAAGAGTCGACGAATTTATGCAGTTGGTTAAGTTGATCCGAGCTCAACTTTCGGATGATAGCGATGATGAAATTTTGGCTAGGGCTTTGAAAGAATGGCAACGAATTAATGGGAAGATCTTCAAGTACGAAAAACATTACCGTCTCCTGAAGATTTTTATCGCAAACTGTGATATTGGTTGATTAAATTCGTTAAAGTATCTTTTGTAGACATAATCGGCGTTTATATTTAATCTGGTAAGCCGATTGTATTTACAATCGGCCTTCAGTTGACTTCATTGTAACCGATGCTTCATTGTCCAATAATTTGCTTTTAAATGTTTAAGCATCGGCTCTTGTGGACTTATTTATTAACCGACTATTAATTTAAAATTTGGGCCAGCATTGAAATCGGCGTAATTGGTTCACATTATATACCGATTGTTGATTGTTTTCCCAAGAAAAAGAGCCGTTGGGATCACATCTATATAAGAGGACCTCCCCACACACATACCCTCCATATCAACTTGAACTTCTTCTTTCTCCATTATTTTTTTTTCAATTCAATAGGAGATAATGGGGGAATGGGGGAATTGGGACGCGCAAGAAGACTTAGATCTAGTGAAATCATTCGCGTATGTCCTACGTGAACGACCCAATGAACTCCGCACTATGTTTTGGAAGAGGGTCAAAGAAGTCTTTGTAGAGCGCAACGGGAATCGAAAACAACGAAATTCAAGCATGTTGAGCTTTCGATTCGATCACATGAAGATGGATATGCGAGAGTACGTTAGAATTATGGACATGGTTAACCATCATCCCCAACGATCTAGTAGTTGGAAAGTGAGTATCGAGACATGTTTGTACTTGTTTCATTGTTAGATTCTTGCATACTAACTTCATGCTTTTCTTTCACTCTTTCATTTTAGAAAGCGAGATTCGCGGTTATATGGGAAGTACGCCAAGGCCGACAACCATACGCTTTCAAGAAGTGTTATAACGTGTTGAAGAGACGTGCTCCGAGATTCATTGATGAAGTATTAATGGATGACAGGCTAGTTTGGAGCTACTAGATTATGTAATTTTAGAATTTCCTAAACCATGTGTTCAATTTCCTAAATCAATGAATGGGCCAGTTTTTATTTGATATAATCGGTTTATCTAGGTATATATGTAGAACGATTATATGATAACTTTACTCCTGGTTTTTTCAGGACCAATAATCGTTACAATATCACAAACTCCAACGCCGATTATAGAAAACAACAAACATAATCGTTAGAAAAAGATTTTCTGATACACCGATTGTTGCTTAATTGTAGAACAGAAAACTAACAAAAACCCTCAAGTAAAATCATAAAAAAACTTCATAAAACAACATAAAACAACAAAAAACATAAAATTAAAAAGACCCCTTGTTCACCTTCTCCTCTAGTGCTTCCTTTTAGCCCCACTAGTCGAGGCATGTCCTCCCTCTCCCTTAACGGATGTTGCTTCAACCATGCCATCTCTAACCATTCCAAATACAGGCAAACCTCCAATATGGGTAGAGACAGTTCGAATAGGAGGATTCCCTACATTGATTACTTTGGGACCCAAGACTACAACCCCTAAATCTTTGTTAGGAGAATCCGTATAGATTGAAAGTTGCTCACCAATAATAAGACATAGACGAGAATTGGGTTCAGATAACTCCTCATAATGATTGACAAAGAAGCGGACCAACTTCTTCTCAATTGACACAGAATCAAAACTATCTCTGACCCTCATCTTAAGATGAGGGATGCTCACCAAGAAGCCACCAACTTTCCACATTCTTTTAGGATCAACACCTTCCCTTTCAGCCTTCGCGGTTTCCTCTTCTTTGTATTCATCTAAAGCAGCATACATTTTTTGCAACAAAATCTGCAAATCACTCTTGACAGCCATTGTTGAACCTTAAAACTTCTATATCTCTCTAGTCTCAATTCTCAGACGATTTTAGAAATAAGAAAAAATTGATGCTTTCTCTCTAATAACCTAACCAATTTATAACCCAAAAGAAACCTAAAGGCCCTTTATTAAGATTTATTGGGATTTATTTCAAATAAAACGCTTGGCATACATGCAAGTATGTTGGATAACGTGTAATGGATAACGTGTAAAGTCACACGGTTTACGATATCGAACAGTCGTGAATAATATTACTCAAAAACAGTTCGAAATCGGTTTACAATAATGCACATATCGAACGATTTTATGGTGGCAGTAAATAATCGTTCTATAAATTTGGTTTTACCTACCGATAGAAAAAATAGATTTCCTACATCGTTAGATGTTTTCTCTGAGATAAACCGATTAATGGTTGATCAGGTAAATGGTTTTCCCTGTGCTCCACAATCGTCCTTTATAACCGTTAATATATAACGATTTAGGTTACTATATTCGGTTTATTAGTTTGTAAAAATACACCGATTGATTTGGTTAAATTTCTGGGCAGAGTAACAACAATCGGCTTAATTTGGTAATAATATAAACCGATTGTTCGAGAACCCAAGAATAATCGGCTTAAGTTTTCATATATATAGACCGATTGTGCGTTGTTCAGATTCAAGATTTTGGTAAAAAAAACTTGGGTGATTCTCATGTTGATCATGTTTGATAATTTTTAATCTTGTTTTGATATGAGAATTAAGACTAATTAATCTTGTTTAGACTCTAATCATGTAATTAGCAACTAATAGTGAAAGGGTAAAACAGTCTTTAATTATAAGGGGTTTTCCGATTTTGCTATATAACAACCGCCGGAATTATTTTTTCATGGGGCCTAATACTCCCCAATGGGGCCTAATTCAGCCAGGAAAATAAACCTTCTTCTCAGCTATAACAACCTAGTTTTTTTGGGGACTATGGTGATTTAATGGGGACTGTGGTCCTCGACTTGTGAAAATCGTCACAGTTTTTGCTTTCTACTGTGACGATTTTTGGAGGACCACAGTCCCCATTAAATTATCACAGCAATGGTGTTTCTACCCTTCTCCACCTTGTTTTTTAATCAGAAGTTGACTTTTGGTGGAGAAATTCACTTTGATAGTGAATGAATGCTGTTGTTATGGTGTTTGTTGTTGAATTAATAAAATGGTGTGATTGAGCAAAAAAAAAAAATGGTTTTTGTTGTTCAATATGTTTGAAGGTTTGCCCTAATTTTTGATATTTATGGCTGAGTTTTAGGTTATTTTCTAGTGATACGATGCTTTGAGTTTGTAACTCTGTTGTATGCAAAACCTCATATTGATACAATGTTTTCATAAGTAAAAAGAACTAAAGGGGTTGAAGCAATTTGTTGCATATTCGTAAAACAAGCTGAACTCTTCAACTTCATGGCCGATAACAACATTTAACCATTTATTTACCATTTCTTCATCTCAATATTTGTCGCAAGAGTGCGAGAATTTAAAATATACGAAAATTCTTATTCTTTTGCGACAAATAATGTGATGAAGAAAGGGTTACTAAATGGTTAAATACGGTTATTGGTCGTGAAGTTGAAGAGTTCAATTTGTTTTATGAAGATGCGCTTCAGCCTCCCTTCGGTTCTTTTTACTTGTAAAACATTGACTATATTGGAGATGTAAATGCTAATTTGGTCACTGGAGATTCACTTTGTCAAAGGAGAGTATAGTATATTAGTATTCTTCATTATTTTTGAGATTGTGGCATGGATGCCTTCTTTGAATACTTATTGGTGTTGTTTTCTACATGTGTGCCGCTTTGTGTTCCAGTCTCGTGCATCGGTTGTGAAATTACCAAGTTTGTCCATTAGGTAAGCTTAAAAGTCCCAAAAGTACTTTTAATCTAATTAGGTGAAACCTACACTTTTGTTTTAACCAACAATTCCAGAACTGTTGTGGTTTAGAACTAAGAGCATAGAGTCTCTTGTGGAAGTGGACTTGTTTTATTTCTTGGCTGTTATTCCTGCAGTGTTGATTGCTTGGGAAACTCTTACAGTGAGATGATAATGTAACAAATACCTTTGGTTAGTTTTTGGACTGTTAGAGCAAAAGAATCATGTCAGGCTTCATGTATATCCTGATTGACTTGTGTGATTAGCTTATACCAGGGTGCTTAGGAGCAGTTGAAATTTGCTGGTTGTATTTGGTTTTGGTTTTCATTTAGGGTTTGATGTTTTGTTTCAATTCGTATATGATAATGGTGGATGATAGAAAATGGTGGATTCGGTGAAAAATGTGGCGAAACTTGGTGTCGAATTGATTGTGGAGCTATTACTGAGAATAACACTATTCACTTATTCCGTCAGTACATCTAAGTGAGTAACGGTTTGATAGTGTATCTCTTTTTCCTGGCTTAATTCATATTCCTCCTCAATTGTGCTAAACAGTGATCTAATAAGAATAGAGTTGCCATTCTGTGAATGAGCTGAAACTATATGCTTGAATGTGTATCCAATCATTCCTAGCTGTATTTTGTTATCTTGCTATGCTGAAACATCACGTGGAAGCTGATTTTTTTTTAACTAGTGTATATTATGGTGGACCTCTTGGACAGCTGCTCTTGCTAATGGGATTGAGGGGAATAAGTCTTTAAGGGTATGGTTGTTTGTCATCTCTACTTTCTTCTATCTTATAGTGGAAATTATCTGAATATCAAACAACCATTTTATTTTGTTGAATTTACTGCCGAACTATTGAATTCAGGAATTTATGTGCATGAAATGCTATTGGTAATGATGGGGTTTGGGATTTAATGACTGGTGTGTCTGCATGCAGATGTATGCCCTTTGCAATTTGGGGATTTAATACTGTAAATCTCTCACAACTTTACAGTTTCAGGTCTTTAGGTATTCGTTAGGATAGGATAATATTATAGATAGTATTCCTCTCATTCATTCTTAAGGACATGCATGCGACTGTAGGCTTATTTGTTCTGATATTACATATGAACTCATGATGCTAAACTGCAATCTTGTATCTATTTGTTGTGTCTCTAAAGAGATGAATTATATATTCAGGATACTAAAATTGAGGAATTTGAGGAAATTTAACTATTTGATGTTGGTTGTTGTGATTTCTGAAGGGATACACTTAGCTGTGATAGTCTTTCGTCTACTGCGTCAAATCTGTGGGGCTCCATTCCTAATGCTGGTGCAGCTGCTGGTATACCACTATTGAATAGGCGCCCTGCGTCTGGTGGAACTGGAACCAGACTATTAATGGCCAAGTTGCCCCTGCATCACATGGTATATTGCCTTCACCAATTTTTATATGCTTAAGTTTGTAGTTTGATTACTTGAGATACAGTAGTTCTTTAATTCTTATCAAGATATGTGCTGCTGAGCCGTACATCATCCAGATACTCTACGGTGATAGCACCATACATCATCCAGATTTGTACGCAGTTTATTGCAGAACTTTAAAAAATTTGATCATCAATGTAAATAAATTTTGGTTTGTCGGTTCACACATCATCTGTTTGTCTTTGTTTTTTTTTTTTTTTTTTGTTTTTTTTTGTTTTTTTTTTTTAATACTAGGTGTAATTCAGCAAAGGTATTTTGGCTTGCTTACATATCACATTCTTTAGTCGCCGAGCCAAACCCGTTGACCCGATTGTTTAATAAACTTAATAATATATATGAGTTCTGATTTTGTGGTTTGTGGGTTTTGTACCATGTCTAGGTGACCAAATCCTTATATTCACAGGAGTATTATTTATTTTTTTATTGACCTTATACAGTAACACTTACATGCGAAATGGTATTTGATGTTTTAATTTAAATGGAAGAGCACATGGTTTTCAACAATGTAGTTGTGGGTTTGACTTTCACAGATGGCATTCTTATTGGAGTAGGGCCAGTACATTGGATGTATGGTGATTCCTTTATTTCATGCTTACAAATTAGTAGAACTCAGTTGGAGAAGCTTTATAGAAATCTGCTTGCTTTACAACTTTTCCTTTTGCCAAAGGCATCCCTCTCATTCTCGCTCGGCGGGTAAAAATTGCAAAGATTGTTTTCAGGTAGTTTAGGTTTTGTAGTTCGATTTTCTTTTCGTTATGTGTTTGTGTTTGAGCACTGGATTTCACATTTTAACTTGGTTATGGCTATGCGAGTTTTCTCTTAATTTATATGGTGGTGGTTTTCAGTGGAGTTTTGCACTCCAAAGATAAAAATTGAATTTTTCATTAACAACCACCACCATCGTTAGATTGGTATATCCGGCGATTCTAGCAATACTACCATTGCTAGATCAATTTTTTTTCCAATTTTTGTTTCCAATTTTTTTCGTTTGTTCCAGTATTTTTAAGCTTTGGTTTTGCATATTTATGGAGTCTAAAAAAATGAACAATTTAAAAATGGCAACAGGTAGGGAAAGCTCGGGAAAAACAAAGACAGGCTTTCATGTCCACCTGCATTATTCATTGCTCCAACTGTTTGAGACCAATTTTCAACTGCCAGTGTCTTGAACAGAGTGCATCTTTACACATTTGGACTATGCAAATGAACATTTATGCCAACCGTTCCGGTCTTGTCTACTAAACTCGCCAATAACTACGTAACAGACAATTTCATACAAATCGAATTAATGGCATCCCATGGTTCTAGAAGACAGGGCATTAGTTAGACACAGAAGCTTTTCTACTTTGTTAAACCCGAGAATTAACTTTGTGATTAACGAATTCGTAGACCGAGTCTTTGGGTCAAAACAATACTAATTGATATGACAATTTGATCGTTAACTTCAAAGGATAAGCATAGTAAACCCTAGCAGGGATGGCTAGTCGGCTATAAATAGAGAAACCACAGGCCTTTGTTTTCTCAGCCACCAAAATCACTCAATTCAGTTCTTGATTATAACAGAGCTACAGCCAGTTTCTATCTTGTTTTTTGATCTCACCAAAATCACTACCTTGTTTTTGTTTTCTTTTATTATTATGTTTCTATCTTGTTCTTCTTCAATCTCACTAGATTCAACTTAATTCTTGATTTAGCAGAGCTACTGCCATTGCAAGTTTTTATCTTGTTTTTTTTTCTTACCTCTAAGTTTCTCTCTTATTTTTTCAATCTATAAACGTCAGTATGATCATATGAAATTTGCTGAATGTCATTATGATTATATTGAATGTGAAAACAGAAGCACACCTTGATTTCCATGGTGGTTTTGCCTCTCAAAAACAAAGCAATCGCTTAGTTACTGAGTGGAGAAATTATTGTGTGAATCAAGGTTGGTTCATCTGATTTTTTTTTTTTTTTATGAAGCATGAAAACATCTTTGATATCCAATATCCATGAGGATTTCCTCTAAAAAACGAGGGTACCATGACCTTCTGATCATTGAGAAGACAATTATTTGGCAATCAAGGTGATATACATTTTAAATCAGACCGAAGGCTGAAATCAAAAGGTATATATATGATGAGTTACTATTGAAACAATATTGTAGATTCTGTTATTTATAATGGTAAACTACTTAAAGCTCAACCCGTAGAAGATCCCCATTATCAAATACTCCTGAAAGAGATGTTCGCCCTGTTATAAGATTGCCAGATAGGAATACTGATCATCTTACTCTAATTAATCTAGAGGTTAAAAGTGCTAGAACCCTCTCTCAATTGTTTATCATTGCCAGTGTTATGATTTTAAATCTTGCTTTCCTTAACTTCAGATATTATCTAAGTTTGTCAACCAATGGTAATTGAGGTCCGGCTGGAGGTTTGGGAAGATAAGGTTCAGTCTCTGGTTCATGTTGTACCGACATTTACTCCATATTATGCTCCTCAGGCAGAGGTACTATAAGTTTATTTTTATTCAGAACCATTTTAAGTGAGTGGATATCTGTATCTAACTTAAATAAAACTGAAGTTGCTTCATTTTATTTTTGATAGACAGCAAATGCAGTACATGTTCTATGCGTAGCAAGAAATGTTGAATGAAATGCTAGAGCTGAGTTTTGCAAGTAAGTTTTGTACCACAAATCATTGCTTATTGAACATCAAGTACTTATATTAAGAAACTGAACTTTTTGAAACATTTTAAGATACACACAGCTTCAGTTATTCCGATAATCATTTCCTATTTTTTCTTAAACTAGCAGTGCAAGGGAATGAGTTCGTGGTGGCTGCCAACAACCATGGCAGGCGATGGTTGTGTGGTTTGCAATTTACACGTTACTTATTTGTATTCAGGTATCTGCTGGTACTGTTTTGGGTATTACTTTTTTTGTTGAGTCATGGGCGTGTGAGCTTGTCCATTTATACCTACACTGAGAAGTATACTTTAAACAGTGCACATAAAAGCCATGAAAATCGAACCAGTGTTTGTTTTTTTGAAAATTTTCGTCTTTTGGTATTTTACCTAGGAAAATTGAGTATTGTGCTGCATTGGCCTGAAATGTGCTGAATGTTGTTATGTACCATTACTCTAAGTTTGTTTCTCTTTATGTGAAAACAGAAGCACCTTGATTTTCGTTGTAGTTACACCTCTCAAAAACAGGGCACCCCTTGTTTTTTGGGGGGAAAATTCATAGCGTGAATCAAGGCTGATTCATATGATTTGTTGAGTTTTTTTTTTTTTCTTTCTTTTCGTTGATATGAAACATAGAAAGCATCTTTGATATCCTTGACTATTTCCCCTCAAAAACGAGGGTAACCAGTTTATATTTCTTTCTTTTTCGTTAATTTTTTCCCTACAAATTCTTTATTTTCTATCATGTTTTTCAATCTGCATCTCTGAATGCGCTGAATGTCATTATGATAATATTGAATGAGAAAACAGAAGCACCTTAATTGTCACTGTGATTGTACCTCTCAAAAACAAAGGGATCATTTGATTACTGAGAGGAAATATTATAGTGCGAATAAAGGTTGGTTCATACGTTTTTTTGGGGTGTTTTCTTTTGGTGATCATATGAAACTTTGAAAGCATCTTTGATATTCATGATGATTTCCTCTCAAAAATTATTATGGCAATCAAGATGGTATACATGTCAAATCAGACTAGTTTTGGTGTAATGTTTTTTCTGTTTGCTTATTTGAACATCAAGTTCATAGATACAAAAAATAGTTTAAGAGAAGGAATCACTAAAATTGGTACTCAAGGGAGTAAATAACTTTCGTATGTGTTGACGAAGTTGTTCCGTACTAGTGTTTTGATTTATGAAGCATCTTAATTCGCATAATGATTTTCCTTTCAGAAACAAGACAAACTAGCTGTGTACCTCTGAGAGGAAATATTATTATGCGAATGAAGGTGTTTCATACCAGTGTTTTGATTTATTTTTATCTTAAAAACAAGGGTACCAAAGATGTCGTTGGAGATCAAATTTGTCAACCTAAGATGGCAATGGTGATTGAGGACCGGCTGGAGGTTTGGGAAGATAAGGATCAGCCTCGGGTTCATGTTGTACCCACATTTACTCCATATGCTTCTCAGGCAGAGGTACTATAAGTTTATTTTTATTCAGAAGCTTTTTAAGTGAGTGCATATCGGTATCTAATTTATTTTTGATAGACAGCAAATGCAGTACCTGTTCTATGCGTAGCAAGAAATGTTGCAAGAAATGTTGCATGAAACGCTAGAGCTGAGTTTTTCATGTAAGTTGTACTACAAATCATTCCTTATTGAAAATCAAATACATAAATTAAGAAACTGAACTTTAGGAAAGATTTTAAGATACACACAACTTCAATTATTCTGATAATCATTTCCTATTTTTTGTTAAACTGGCAGTGCAAGGAAATGAGTTCGTGGTGGTAGCCACCAGCCATGGCAGGTGATGGTTGTGTGGTTGGCAATTTACACGTTCCTTATTTTTGTTCAGGTATCTGCTGGTTTTGTTTTGGGCTTTGCTTTAATTTGTTGAGTCATGGGCGTGTGAGTTTTTCCATTTATACCTAGACTGAGAAGGATACTTTAAACAACTTGCACATAAAGGCCATGAAAATAGAACCAAAAATTATTTTGTTTTTTTTTTCCCGAAAATTTGCGTCTCTTGGTCTTATCGAGTCATAAAACAAATACTGCCAACAAAGGAAAATCGAGCAATCGACTGATGAGGTACTCTCTTAGATGCATGCACTATAATATGTGCTGCATTGAGCTGAAATACGCTCAATGTCATTATGCACTATTACTCTAAGTTTGTATCTCGTTTATCAATCTCTGAACGTCACTCTAATCATATTAAATGTGTTGAATGTCAGTATGATCATAGTTGAATGCGAAAACAGAAGTACCTTGATTTTCATTGTGGTCTATCCTTTCAAAAACAAAGCAATCCTTTGGTGTTTGAGAGAAGAAATCATAATGCGAATGAAGGTTGGTTCATACGTTTTTTTTTTTTCCAGAAATTCTATTACTTTCTATCTTGTTTTCAATCTAAATCTCTGAACGTCGCTATAATTATATGAAATGTGTTGAATGTCACTATGATTATATTGAATGCGAATACCGAATCACTTTCATTTACGCTGTGGGTGCACCTCTCAAAAATGAAGCAACTTTTTTATTATTGAGAGGAAAACTCATAGCGTGAATGAAGGTTGGTTCATATGATTTTTTTTTTCTTTGATACGAAACACAGAAAACATCTTTGATATCCATGATGGTTTCCTCTAAAAAACGAGGCTAACCAGTTTTTTTTTTTATTTCTTTATCTTTTTTTTCCAGAAATTGTGTTATTTTCTATCTTGTTTTTAAATCTAAATCTTTGAACGTCGCTATAATCATATGAAATGCGCTGAATGTCACTATGATTATATTGAATGCGAAAACAGAAGCACCTTGATTTACATTGTGGTCTTATCCTCTCAATAACAAAGCAATCCTTTGATTATTGAGAGGAAATATCATAATGCGAATGAAGGTTGATTCATACGGTTTTTTTTTTTTTGTTTTTTTTTTTTTTTTTTTTTTTTTTGGTATATGAAACATTGAAAGCATCTTTGATATCCATAATGATTTCCTCTCAAAACCGTGGGTAGCCATGTCCTATTGTTGAGAAGATAAATTATTATGGCAACATAAAGAGCTGTTTCACCTGATTTTGTTTACATAATAATTCCTAAAATTCTCCATCTCCTATTTTACTTAGAATTTCTTTAATCTCATCTAAATTTCCACATCTTACTGCTGAATGTAAAGGTGTATCATCACATTTACCTGTTAATTGTTTCTTCATCTTCTTAATAATTTATTAAAAACAAAACAAGCAACAATTTTTAAGCAACCCACTTTGTTTTTGAGCTTAAATTAATTATGCAGCATAGGCCGGTAGCAACATAAAAACATTGCAAGGTGCAGCAGTAGGCCGGTAGCAACATAAAAACATAAGAATTGAAAAAGTTCATTATTATGCAGACTCTCTTAGATGCATGCACTATTATATGTGCTGCATTGGCCTGCTAAAAAATTTAGGCATTACATTGACCTAAATTATATGGAACCTAAATTTAGGCATTGCATTGCACAATAATTTTACTTTTAGAAACAAGGCAAATTAGCTCTTGAATCTCTAGAGGTAAATTCGTTGCGCTGCTGAATGTGTTTGATATTAGTGTTTTGATTTATGAAGCATCTTAATGTGCACAGTGATTTTCCTTTCAGAAACAAGACAAACTAGCTCTTGGATCTCGGAGAGGAAATATTATTGTGCGGATGAAGGTGTTCCATACCAGTGTTTTGATTTATTTTTATCTTAAAATCAAGGGTACCAAAATCTAACGCTTCGTAATTAATAGCAATGGCACAACTCTTAACTTTTTCTCTCAATCTCTATGTCTAGCTGGTGCATACAACAGAGCTATCTTGATTTGCACAATTCATTGTCAGTAAAGTTTTTTCATGGTTATTAGGCAAGTTCAAATGTTTCTTTCATGGTATTTTTTTCTTAGCCCATTGAAACGTTTTAAGTACATGAATTCAATTATTTTATACAGATGTATAGTATTAAACTATAAATTCTGAATGGCCATTTAAGAAGTCCATACCAAATTTCATATCATAGAAAGTTAAGAAGATACTCTCATAAAGTCAAGCATGACGAGAACTAAAATACAACTAGAGGAGGCAAGGCTAGCTAAGCTACAAATCATCTAAAATTGTATGAGGTCAAGCTGGCAGACATTGCATAGGATGTGCATAAAATGATATCTGGACATTATGTGTCGAGGGACAAGTAACCTAATTAAATGCCATCCCAAGGACAATGTGTATTGCTTGATGTACCAAGGCCTTCCTGGGGTATCTTCAGAGATTTTATGGAAAACCATTTTTCTCACGCATTTCTCATCGGAACCAGAACCCACAAACCAACAACAATTTGACCAGATGCCACACATAGTATCCTCGTGCTCATCCTTGCCTTGAAAAAGTCTTTTGTTCCACTTCTTCTTTAACAAATTGACCTGGTTTCAAACGTAAGATAGCGGAGAATGATAAGCGATACAAGATGAATAACATAAATTAGAACATTTTATGCCTGCGCCGAGCCATATAAGATGCAATCTGTTAAGCCAAATGAACTGACTTGGTGTTTAGCAGTAGTATGTGTGCTAAAACATATAACACGGATTATCAATGCACATCAAAGGTCGCACTACCCAAACTTTTGACAAAACAAATCCTAGCATGTATTGAATCACTTCAAAGACCAGAACTCGATCGCATCTAGCAATTCATAAAGGCTGCATTCATAAAGGCTGCCAACATTCCCTCCAAATTCTACATAAGTTAACTCCTGCGTGACTTCCTATTCTCAATTTACATTCATCTTTGTATAGAATTTGTATCGATATGATAAACTGAAAACATTTGCAAAGTCAGTAATGATAAATGAAAACATTATTGCTGGTTCTTTAGGGAAAAAAAATCAAAATTTATCTTTCTGAAAAGAAATGATTCTGGCTGTCGTATCACTGCCTTTGCTAGTAATAAAATTCCGCTGATATAATTGGAAATAATATTGAGAATCAATTTAGTTCGCACTCCTAAGATAGTGATGATCACTGAATTTACAATACATAATTCAGTTGAAAACAATAAAATACAATTTCATAACCAGAATAGGAAATTATAAGCGCTCATCCATCAAATTAATCATGTCCAAAGTTAATGGAACTCCCCACTCCTCTCTTTGAATAAAGTCAACATACAATTCTTTAAGAAATGAGAGGGACTTGTGATCATAGGTTAAAGACTCCTTCACATGAGGGCAATTCCAAATGTATAACTTCTGAAGAGAAGTCAATCCTTGTAGATCTGGAAGCTGTAAAACAGGGCAATCCATCAAAATCAATTCCTGAAGAGAACCATTGTAGAGATCAGGGCCAATCGGAGCAACCTGGTTGTTATTATCATCGCCTTGCCCTATTCTTGCATCAAAAAAAACAAAATGACTCAACTCTTCTAGCATGAACATATCTTCAAGTATGAGTTGAACTAAGGAAGGAAATCCGTCGATATCTAAACTCTTCAGAGACAACGTGTGAAGACGAAGATACTTGAGACGTGGGAGCTGCCCAATTCCTGCTGGAAGTTGTTTTATTCTTTTCAAGTTCATCAATTCCAACTGTATTAAATTAGGAAGACATGGAGCACACATCCACGTGGGAAGGTCATCCCCCATGAAGTTACCAATACTCAACTCAGTCAAACCAGTGGGAGGTTGGAGAGCTTGAGATACTTGAAGATGATTGCACGACTTCTGGTCCCACTCCATACCTGACTCCATTTCTTCAGAATCCCATTCCAAGCCTAAAACACGAAGATTCTGTTTCCCGTCCAAATTTGCTCTCTCAGAATCTATCGGGTCGTTCACGTTCTGGAGACCAGCAATACCTAGCTCCTCAAGAAAGTTCAGGTTTGCTAGTTCTTCGATACCAACGTCACATCCAGGCTTGTTCGTTTTCCCGCGAACTCTGTATTCCAATCCTTGCAAGCAAACTAGTTTCCCGATACCTGTTACTGTTCCCTTCTGGTAGTAGTAAAACCTTCTCAGTTTAACCCAATTTGTTACCTCGTTAGGAGGCTGGCACTGCTCAAGATTCACAAACTCAAGACTGCAGAGGTTAGTGCAAGACTTGGGTAGCACTCCGATCCCAGTACCACACAGGTCAAGAGACCTCAGCTGATGTAATGCTCCAAAATCTTGGGGTAATGCTTCACGTAATGGGCAGTTTCTGAAATTAAATATGCTCAAATTCTCTAGAGCTGCCACAGACTCTGGTAAAGAGTTTAAATCGTCACAGTTACTGACATCTAGTGTATGCAAATTGCAGAGGCTAGTGACAAAATCAGGTACTTTTGGAATAGATGTATAAGACATATCAAGAAATCTTAGATATTTCAACCCACTGACAGAGTCAGGAATGAAATTTAAGTATCCGCAATGATTGAGATCTAATCTTCGCAAATTACATAAACTAGTGATAGAATCAGGTAATTCAGCAATATTGGTGAACGAGATATCAAGGTGTCTTAGATTTTTTAAATATCCCATATCTTTGAAATGATTCTGAACATAGCCACAGCCACTTAATACCAAAGTCTGCAAATTGTATAGTCTACTGAAGGAAGAATCATCAAATAGATCATCGCTTAGATTTAAAGAGGTAGCGTGGAAGTACCTTAATTGCTTCAACTTAGAAGTCATATTATATCTCGACTCAAAGAAGTTGTGGTACGGAGGACTCAGATGAAGAATACGCAAGTGCTTATTTCTTGAGAATCTACGGAGATTCAAAAAACTATGTGGTTCAAGAATGATAGCCGTTCGCAACTTCTTCGCACTGCCTATGCTCTGGCTTGCTGGTAATTCTTCATCCACTATCAAGTTTAAGCGACGAGCTTCAGAAATTGTTTCCAACTCAGTTACCTTGACAGTCGAGCATTCATGATCTCCGACAACAGCCTGGGCAAGATCATGGACAAGGTCATGCATCTTGAATGTTAAAAAGTCATCTAACTCGTTCTTTTTAACCCCATCGAAAAATGAACTCCAGAGTAAACTTTCAAAGTATTCTTCTCCAATGTCCTCAAACGAGCAGTTGCTTCCCGCAATTGAAGGCTGCAGGAATCCTTCAGCCATCCACAGCTGAATAAGTGTTTGCTTGCTTAACTCCCAATCTTTGGGAAAGATTGAGCAATAAGAGAAACACCGCTGCAAATGAGGTGACAAGTTATCATAACTCAATTTTAAGACAGGTATGATTTTGCTTTCAGGTGTGTTCCACAAATCATTTTCTCTAAAAGATAACCAATTGCTGTCTTTATTTTTTGAGTGCATTAGGCTACCGAGAAATTTTGCTACAAGTGGTAAACCACCACATTTGTTAGCTAGCTCTTTCCCTATGCTAATCATATTTGGAGTCTTCAGTGCTCCACCAGGAGAAAAGGCTTTTCTCTCCATAATTGACCAACATTCATCTACTTGCAACTTTTCTAAGAAGTACGGAAGAATACTTCCCTTCACAACATCCGCAACCTGCCTTTTACGTGTAGTTGTTAAGATTTTACTCCCTTGAGCTCCAACCATCAACGAACTTTCTAACAATTTCTCCCATTGCTCTGCATCCTCATTCCACAGATCATCAAGGACTAGCAAATATCTTTTCCCAGTCAACTGTTGACGAACTTTTAGCACCAGTACATTGAAGTTTGATGAATCACTGAGTTTTTCCCCAGTTATGGCCTCCAAGATATCTGATAAAATCCTACAAACATCAAAATTATCAGAAACGCAAACCCATATTTTTGGGTCAAAGTGCTTTTTTACAGAATCATCGTTGTAAACAAGCTGACCAAGTGTTGTTTTCCCAAGGCCTCCCATCCCCACGACGGATACGACAGAAACTTTTTCGAGATAATTATTCTCATTATTTCCTAATGATGTCGATGATGATGCAGCGACCGTTGTTAACATTTTAATAAGATAATCTTTATCATCCTCCCGACCTACAATGTGTGACTGGCTCGTAAAGGATGTTGTTTGTCGGCTTCGTCGCTCACTACTTTCCTCATGAGCAGCGATAGTAATAGTTTTCAACTGAAACCTATCCATATCTTTGGTAATTTCGTCCAATTTTTTGTTAATCTCTTTGATGTTTCTTGCCAGTTTGTAACGAAGTGTAACCGGGTTGGAAGAGGAAACAAAGTCACGAACCTTATACTTCAAACTGTCCCTTTCGCGCAGGCGCATGGTTTCGTAGGAGACCTCATCCATCACATCATCAACATCATAGGCAACATCCTTGAGCCTTCTCATCCAAAGTCTCACAGCTTCTTCGGTCACTTGCCTCCTGTCAGCATCAGCAATCACAGCAAGAATCATCTCTAAGGTTCTTTGAAGCTTTTCTAAGTCATCTTTGACACCCCAAACCGAACCAATCTCTTGACCAACAACAGGTACAATTTTCTTTAATATTCCTGCTACACCATCAATAATAATTTTTTCAATGACCATTATGGGATAATGTATTTGTATGAAGTAGAAATCGCTTGATAATGAAAAGAAGATTTCGAATCAAGAAAAATGTTAACTCAAGAAGCTATGATACTTCAAATTTATGTTTATTGGTATACTAGCTATACGAGCTTTATAAGGTTTTTATGTTATGTGTTCATAGTTTAGTCAGTTGTCCCAGTCATAGTTTCATTATGTTTAATGGTATACTACCTATACGAGCTTAATTTTCTCTGCTATTCGATAATGTAGTGGATGGCATGTTTTGCTACATTTGAATGGTCATAAGTTTAGTAGTGTTGCCCACGATCTCTCTAAGTTGACCGTTTTTCTAGAAAGAATATTACTGACGGTTGTTAGTGGTACCTTCTGTTTTTTTTTCTTAAATTATTAGTTCGTTGATGAATTCTCAATTATCTGGTAATGCCTGGTTTGCCATCTCTTCTTGAACTTATTTTCTTCATATAGCTAGGCACATTGCAATCCACGCAAAGAGAACCTTCTCATATATGCATACTTTGAATAATCCAAGTCTTAATTGAACTACCACGCACGTTCGTTCATACATCTCTTCCAGTACTTGATCATCAACAATCCCATTCATCTCCCACGATGACGATTATTCTTTGTGAACTTCTATCAGCTGCCTGGTACTTGAAATTCAAGCTAATATTTAAACAGAGCTTTATCAGATTGTTTATCCAATATATTCGTTTCATTGAAAATTTAAGAGAGTGGGTGTATCTTCTACACCTGTTATTAATTGTGCCTGCCATGTTCGATCATGTAAGAAAATGCTTAAATTAAGAAGTAGAGAGACACCTTAATTGTAATATTTGTTGACTAGTCTTTCACTAATACAAGGAAGCTTGCAAGAGTCCCATTCTGTAACCAAGTAAACCGACTTGAGTTAGAATAAGAAAATTGTGAAGTTAGGAAACCGTCTAGGATTTGGACATCGAGTATTACTTGACATCCAAGTATTGAAGGTTATAAATAGGTGGTAGTCTATTGAGTCTTAAAACACAGACATAGAAGTGGAGAGACATATAGGTTTTCTTCTAGTCGTAAGGTTACACAACGTTGAGACTTGTTCTTGTAAGGGTTGTGAGACAAGAGAAATCAACAAGGGACTATACCGTGTGGTTCTTGTAATTGTTCTTCATATTTCCATAGTGAGAGGTTCATCATCGTCAAGTGGAGTAGGCATTAATTGCCGAAGCACTATAAATCTCTGTGTTGTGGTTTGCTTCTTCTTTATTCTTCTGTGGTTGTTGTGTGTGCTTGTTTATACTCATCTGTGTGTGCGCTTGTGTGTGTATAGAGCTAAACAGGACTGGTATTGATTGCTACAATTGATATCAGAGCCTTGTTCTGTTAACTCTGAGATCAAAGAAGTGGTGCTGTGAGAGATGGGTGAAGGGGATGCTAATATTCCGGTGAAGCCAGCGAAGGTACCAACACCAAAGTATGCAACTATTAGGGTTGATGTGGATAATTTTAATTGAAGAACAGGTTTTGGTCTTTGGCAAGTGCAAGTAAAAGATGCATTGATCCAGCAAGGTTTGCATAAAGCTTTGAAGGATGTTAGGCCAAAGGATATGGATGATGATGAATGGGAAGAATATGATTTGCAGGCTTGTGCTGCAATTCGTTCGTGTTTGTCCAAGGAGGTCACATAGAATGTTATGTCTGAGAAGTCTGCAAAGTCTTTGTGGACGAAGTTGGAGAGTTTGTACATGACCAAGTCTCTCAAAAGTAGGCTGTTTCGAAAGAAACTGATGTATCGTTTTCGATTCAAGGAAGGTACGTCTATTAACGAACATATCAACAACTTTAATAAGTTGATGACTGATTTAACCAATGTAGGAGAAGTTGTTAAATACGAAGACCAAAGCTATGACACTACTGTGTTCGTTTCCTGATACATATGATCCGTTGATTCAAAGTACATTGGCATCGAAGAATACCATCAAGTTAGACGACGTAATTGTTGTCTTGTTAAGTGATGAGTTTCGTAAGAAGGATGCTATAGAAAGTGAGCAAGCGGTTGGATTGTATGTAAACAATGGGAAGAGACCTGGTTCTAAGAAGACCAAGTATAAGGGAAAAACCATAGGGAAGTCTGATTGTCATTGGTGTCACAAACCTGGACACTGGAAGAAAGATTGTCCAAAGCTTAAGGCTAAGGAGAATCGTGATTCAAGTTCGCAAGCAACAATAGATGAAGACAGTCCTGATACTGGAGATGCGCTAACAGTCACATGTAGTGAGCATCGTGACGTGTGGATATTTGATTTAGCTTGTTCATATCATATGAGTCCTCACAGGGACTGGTTTACTTCTTAAGAATCTATAGGAGGTGGTACTGTGCTACTAGGTAATAATTACGCTTGTGCTGTAGTAGGGATAGGTACAATACGAATCAAGAATCATGAAGGAAAGGTACATACCTTGTCCGAGGTGAGGCATATTCCAGATTTGAAGAACAATTTGATATCGTTGGGTATTTTGGAATCCAAAGGTTACAAGATTGTAATGGAAGGTGGATTCACAAAGGTGATGAAGTCAGACTCGAAGGTGGTGATTCAAGCTAAGAGACAAAGAAATTTGTATCTCTTGTGTGGTGATACAGTGGTGGGTGGAGCTTATGCAGGAATTGAGAATGATGGAGACTCTAGTATTTCAAGACTCTGGCACATGCAACTGGGGCATATCGAAAGGACTATAGGTATTGTGCAAGCAAGGTGTGCTTGACAAGTTGAAGAATGCCAAACTTGAGTTCTGTGAACATTGTGTTTATGAAAAGCAGCATAGGGTGAAGTTTGGTAAGGCAATCCATTGTACTAAAGGTATACTGGAGTATGTTCATACTGATGTTAGGGTCCTTCTAGGGAGATATCCAAAGGAGTAAGGAGGTACTTTGTCACTTTTATCGATGATTTCTCAAGGAGAGTGTGGTTGTATGCTATGAAGTCGAAGGATGAAGTTATCGAGAAGTTTAAGGTGTGGAAGACTATGATAGAGACCCAGACTGGCAAGAAGGTGAAGCGACTTAGGTCTGACAATGGTGGGGAATACAAGAACGACCCATTGAAAGAGTATTGTCAGAGTGCAGGCATAGTCAGACACTGGACTGTGAGAAGAACACCTTAACAGAACGGGGTAGCGGAAAGAATGAATCGTATCCTTATGGAGAGAGCACGGTGCATGTTATCCAATGCGCAGTTGGGTAAAGAATTTCGGGCTGAACTACAGATGATGAGATTGATTCTCTACACAAGAATGGTACTTGGGAACTAGTTAAGTTGCCTAAGGGTAGCAAAGCCATTGGTTGCAAATGGGTATTTGTGAAGAAGGAAGGAACTCCTGGTACAAATAACATACGGTTTAAGGCGCGTTTGGTAGCTAAGGGTTATGCACAAAGGGAAGGTGTTGATTACAGCGAAATTTACTCTCTGGTTGACAGCGTTCTTACATGGTACCTTGGAGGAGGACATTTATATGTCACAGCCCGAAGGTTATGTTGTTGCAGGTAAAGAAGATTATGTATGCAAATTGAAGAAGTGTTTGTATGGGCTTAAGCAATCACCCAGACAATGGTATAAGAGATTTGATACATTCATGAAGGCGCAAGGGTTTACACACAGTCATTATGATAGTTGTGTGTATACTAAGAAGATTCACGATGATTCCTTAATATTTCTACTTCTATACGTGGATGATATGCTCATTGCTGCGAAAATCATGGTGCATATAGATAAGTTGAAGACTCAACTTAGTATGGAGTTTGAGATGAAGGATTTGGGAGCGGCTAAGAAGATACTTGGAATGGAAATTTAAAGAGACAAAAAGATGGGTAGATTGTGTCTCACACAGAGACAATATCTGGAGAAGATTGTGGAGAGGTTTGGAATGCAAGATTCAAAGCCTATGAGTCTACCATTGGGTGTTCATTTGAAGTTGTCCATGAAGATGAAACCAAGTACTGAAGCTGATGAGGAGTACATGGCTCGTGTTCCATATGCGAGTGTAGTTGGTAGCTTGATGTATGCAATGGTTTGTACTCGACCAGACATTGCACAAGCTGTTGGAGTTGTCAATAGATTTATGACAAATCCAGGAAGACAACATTGGCAAGTTGTGAAGGGGATACTGAGGTATCTAAAAGGCACGCTAGATGTTGGGTTAGTTTATCAACTAGAAGTTGGTAAGAAACCACAAGTAAGTGGGTATGTGGATTCGTATTATGCGGGTGATGTAGATCGATTGAGATCGACTACAGGATATGTGTTTACGTTGGCTAGTGGTCCAATAAGCTGGAGGTCATCATTGCAATCAGTTGTAGCTCAATCAACAGCGGAGGCTGAGCTAATTGCAGTAAATGAGGCCATGAAGGAAGATACTTGGCTTAAAGGCTTGATTGGAGTTTTTGGAGCCAAACAAGAATGCATAGATGTGTATAGTGACAGTTAGAGTGCTATAAACTTGATGAAGCATGAAGACTTTCATGGAAGAGCAAGGCACATCAATCTGAGGTATCATTTTGCCCTAGATACCGTGGAAGGTGGAGAGTTTTCAGTACTGAAGATTCACACAAAGGATAATCCTTCAGACATGCTCACGAAGGTAGTACTGGTTCGTAATTGTTTGAACTTCATCAACACTATACCAGTGTAGGCACCGAAAGGTGCAATGTGGTGACGATGAAGTACGTGAAGTGAAGAACAATGTGGAGAGTGAAAGATTGTCAACAAAGGTGGAGAATTGTAATATTTGTTGAGAAAGTCTTTCACTAATACAAGGAAGCTTGCAAGAGTCCTATTCTAGGTAACCAAGTAAACCGACTTGGGTTAGAAAAAGGAAATTGTGAAGTTAGGAAACCGTCTAGGATTTGGACATCGAGTATACTTGACATCCAAGTATTGAAGGTTATAAATAGGTGGTAGTCTATTGAGTCTAATACACAGACATAGAGGTGGAGAGACATATAGGTATTCTTCTAGTCGTAAGGTTACACAACGTTGAGACTTGTTCTTGTAAGGGTTGTGAGACTAGAGTAAACATCAAGGGACTAAACCGTGTGGTTCTTGTAATTGTTCTTCAGATTTCCATAGTGAAAGGTTCATCATCGTTAAGTGGAGTAGGCATTGCCGAACCACTATAAATCTCTGTGTTGTGGTTTGCTTCTTCTTTATTCTTCTGTGGTTGTTGTGTGTGCTTGCTTATACTCGTCTGTGTGTGTGCTTGTGTGTGTCTAGAGCTTAACAGATTAGGTTTTCAATATTTGGTTTACACGTACTCTTCAACAGATTTACCTCGTTTCGTGTCAAGGTACGTAGCAATTGATAGCTCAATTTATGTAGGACGGAGGACGTATTAACAAGGATGATAAACATAAACATATATATATGAATCCAAAGGCAAAATAAAAAACAAAAAAGGAAATTCAGCATTTAGTTTTGCTTCTTAGTTTCCTCTTCCACGAGGAAACTAAAAAAAATGTTAGATACACCAAGACAACTGGTACCGGATGCACAAGTTGATGAACAAAAATCAAGATTGTTAAATTCAAGATCAATCATTGAAGTGCAATGAGAAACGATTTCTTGGAATTTGAGAAGCGCATCCAGCAACGGAACTAAGATTTTATGTTAGGGGGGACTGATTATTTTTTTTTTTCACAAAGTGATTATAAATGTAAAAAAAATAAGGCGGCCGAAGGCCGCCCGAAAATTTTAGACGTATGTATTCGACACCTATAATAGAAAATTAATCGAATCAATAGCTCCAATACATAATCTTACGGTACTTTAGAAAAATCAAGACTAAAAGAACAAAAAAACATGACTAAAATTGAACATGAGGAATTGGATTGACAATATGAACTGATGAAATTTTCAGAAAAAAATTAAAATGAACTGACAATGGACTAAAAGTGTTACATTTTTCCACCCATGGGGGGCTGGACAATTATTTTTTGAAATTCTCAAGGGTCTAAATCAAATTTTGGGGAATTTAGGGGGGGCTTCAGCATACCCTAGCCCCCCTCTAATTCCGTCGCTGAGCGCATCACCAACAACGTCATCAATGAAATTACAGCATAGCTTGATGTAGTCTTTTTGATTTCCCCTCCGAAATTCATTATAAATCAAAATCAAAAACTCCTCCCTAAGAAAATCATGGAAAACAAAATAGACAAATTACTAAATATAAAAATTACAGTACAAATCAAGATTGAGGATTTAAAAAAATTACATGTTAGATCTGCAAAATATTTCTCCCCTTACCACTAATGTAATTAGATAAGTCTCAATTACAACATGTCCTTGGATTTCATCACCTCTGTTGCTACCAACCAAAAGGTTTGAGCAAAGAAATTGCTGAAATCAAGTTGAAAATCAAATGGTGTATGATGTTTGGCGGAGGTAATTGGGGGTGCAGCTGGAACGTTCAAGCACATTGAACACTCATACAATTTTTTTGAAAGAAGAAATCATAATGCGATTTTGAAAAATCGCATGCAAAACCTCTACTTTCACATCCATAACAAAAAGAATCCATTTCTTCTGCAGAACTCGGAGCTTAAACACAGAGGGAAGATGAAAGCCGCTTTTGTGGCGAGTTTCAGATCTTACAAGAAAGAAAGCAAATGAAGAATGAAACCCTAAATTTCTTCTATATACTCCCTCCGTTCCACTTTACATGCTATATTAGGGTTTTTTTTTTTTTTATGTTCCAAAATACTTGCAATAGTTGATATTTTTCCCACAATTTCAACTACACCCTTCCATCTTATCTTGGAAATATAAGCTTTCCTTTAAGTGAACCAAACTAATTAATGTTTGAAGACTTTTATCAAGGGTATGAATGGAAAAAACCCATACCATTCTCTACTCCTTAATATTTGTGCAAAACCCTATTATAGTAAATAAATTGGAACAGAGGGAGTATAATAGAATGTTTACTGACACCTTATTTACACCGTGTTTGTACTTAACCTGATGAAAGATAGTGTAAACTAGGTGTGAGATTCTTAAAGACCTGCACGCTGCAGACTTTGAAAGTTTTTCTTTTGTGTAGCCTTAGGTTTGCTAGGAAAAGATAAATAAATTGTGGTCACATTTTAGGGTAGACAAGTTTGTGAAAATAGAATTCAAAGACCATATATTAAGAAAAAATTATTGCTCTCTACGCAGTACTAGTGAGCACACCGGAATCTATTAATATAGTCGGCTCATCTTTTAACCTGAAGCTTTTCTCCCTGGCTATGCATGGACAAGACCTTTCTTGGGTCAAATTCAAATAAATAGTACTCTTCCTGGGTCCAACGATACCCTAATTGTTTCCCTGGCTATGCATGGACAAGACCTTTCCT
>JAJJMA010078642.1:0-21658 GCA_023529015.1 Papaver nudicaule
CGTCGGTATCACTTGTTTGATCGCTGGGAGAATCGCCTCCGAAAGAACCTAGAATAAAATATATACGACAGCAACAATAATGAATTGCCAAAGTATCAACTAGACTCAAAACTCTCTCGATTCACAAGAATGCAACAAATACTGGGGTATATATAGGATTTTACGCTCAAAAGGGGAAGGAGTAAATGCACCCCACGTGTAAAATTTAATACATACCTGGATCGGACAACACGTGAGCAGAAGAGGACGGGCCCACGTGATGTACTCTCTCAGACATTGATGAACTGAAAGATTCCAAAATAGCAGACGGTGAGTTCAGAGGATCAACCCCACCACGCCTAACAGAATAGACTAAAGGTTGTAAACGAGTTAACCTCATCACATCAACTGGCTTGGGACCGGCGCTTTGGTTACGACGTTCAAACTCCTCCACAAACTCAGGGTTACTCGAACGAGCGGGAGTTTGTATGGACAAGGAACGTTTCCTCTTCGAGGAAGTTCCCTGACGCGCCTGTTTAGTATAAGACGTATTAGAAAGGGAGGAAATACACCGGGGAATGGGGACTACGCCCGCTTCCCAATTCAACTTATCAATCAACGCCTTCCTACGCCACTCATGCTCGGGCATATTAAGCCACTCCTCCAAAGATCGCTTACGCGGCCCCGGATCATGAGCACCGTCAGGCTTCGCGCAAACAAAAGGCTAAGTAAATATAAGGATCGGAAAAAAGAAAAAAAAAACGTAAACGCAAAATCAATATGCCAAGGGGTGATCGCTTACCGCAGTACCTCCGCCTAACGAAACATCAGGCGCTGAAGGAGACGGTTTAGAGATTCTGGTCACTCGTGATCGTCCATGTCCGCCAGCAGCCTTCGAGGAGGAGAGGGGGACTTTCCTCCTTGACCTCTGCCCTACAACTACATCGGGGTCTGAGGGAAGAGGACCCCAGGCTGTCTCGTTGGAATTCCGAGCGCGGCCTTTGTTCCCAGGGACAAGTCTAAGTGGCCCTCCTATACCCTTATCAAGCACGAAGCGACCAACATGATGCATATCATAGAGCTCATTCTTGTCGGGCGCGGGATAACAGACATAAGCAGTCACCAGAAAGTTCATCACACGCGTCAAAAGCTCTTCCCAATACGTGCGCCAATCGGCAGAAACGCGGAGTGAGGTCCGTGTGGGGTCAGGATAACGGATCGTGAAGGGGATAGGACGACAGCGAAGCGCACCCCCATCAGAATAAACAAACCGATCGTAACACGTTTCAATCGAGGCATTGTCCAGAACAAGGGGACGCAGGGGAGGCAGAGGAACCCCCTGATCAAAGCCTGCTTGGCGGACTGCACGATCGAGGTTATAAGCTTCAATAGAAAACGCGCCACCATAAAAACCAGCAGATAACCAGGCGTCCCTGAAAGAACGAAGTCCACTTAGCTTGCTTGGTTTACCTTCCTAGAGTCCAGGATTTCCCCCTCAGTCGAATAGAAGGAATAAGGAGTAGGACCAACGCGATCATCAGTATACGGAGAAAAGCAGAACTTTGTCCCGACATCCATATACCTAGAGATGATGTCAAGAGTCTTAGGCGACTTGTTCTTATAGAGACGGGCGCGAGGAAAAGAATACACCATGGGATCCTGATAAACTTCCCCCTCCTCGTCGACTCGCTCCACATTCTCACGGACGGTAAACGTCGGAACCTGTGGGCTGGAACCAGGAAAGCGCTCCCAAGACCACATCTGGAGAAAGCTCGCGGGAACGAAAGTCTCGACGGTGTGAGCACTAGCGGCCCTCTGAAGGTCAATCACAAGCAAGTCCAAATGACGGCAAAGCCCGCCTAAGAACATGGGAGCCAAAGGGAAAGAAATACCACGCGCCATCAGAACGGCCATCGGCATCAGTTCTTCCTTGATGGTATCCCCCTGACCGAATTCGAACACATCATGACTTAACCAGAAAAGAAGGAACGCGGCCAACTGCAACGTCTCTGAGTCCTCGCCATAGTCCGGACGCTCCCAACCGCCTTCCACTTGCTTTGGTGCCCAGTACTTCACAAACAAGGGAAAAGAGGAGTGCCTTTTTTTTCTGATTCGAAGCGGGAGCTTCGGTTTCGTTCTCCCCTACAACACACAAGAGGAAAGAAAGAACTCATCGTCTGCGGCGCTAGATGGAATGACCTTTAAAGGAAAATGATTCAGAAAGTGTTACCTCGAGCACCCTCGTGTTCTTCACCCCTCTCTGGGCGTCATCCTGAGCAGTCTCGTGCTCCTTACCTTTCTCTGAGCCATCACCGACTCCTTCTGCAAGGACATCTCTTGCACGCTCTTTTGACTTTTTCAGAAGAGCGACCAAATCCCAATCCTTTGGGCGCATGCATCCGGCGACGGATGATTGGTGCCAGTAATGAGAGCCATGGGCTGGCAACAGAGTAAGCGCGATCACATCCTCAAGGGTAATCGTCCCCTCGCCCCAAGCAAAAAGAAAAGTATGAAACAAAGAGATCCAACGCGTGACTAGCTTATTCAGATCGGAGGTATTGCGCTTGCAAGAACGACTTTTTGATGCTTTGATAGCATCGAAGATACCAAGCTCCCCGAGGATATGGACATAGGGCTCATGGTTAGTAACGTACTTGACCCATAAGGACCAACCTTCCTGAGGTTTCGCCGTGGATTTGTAGATGATGGTCGGGAGTTCATAATCGCCGCGGTTAATAGCCAAGCGGGGGATCTGCTCAAAAGGAGGGAATGACCACTTACTGCTCTCAGCGTTCATTAGCCACAAGGGATCGACTGGGAGTGGCGGTGGTAAGCGATTTAAGAGGCGCTGATTGAGAAAGTCATCAGGATAGACATTACTGGGAAATGGGACAAACGCGCTTTGAAGGGCGATGCTTTGGTTGAATTGGGTGTGGGAAAATAAGCCATCTTCGCGCTCAGGATCGGGAAAGACGTCAAGACTAGCATTTCCAGCGCCTTCGTAACTCAGCGCATTCTCTAGATCAACCTCGTTCTCGTGGTCAGAGGCAATCTGATCATCTGGTAAGGGCTCGTGATCGCTCATTATAATGAAGGAAGAAGGGAAGGAAAGTTAACCAGGAGAAGGTTGGTCGAGGGAAGTGAAATCAGGAGACTATTTATACAAGGAAGAAGGGAAAGTAAAAAAGCGTAACCGCTCGCCACCTAGGCCATGATGTTGTTTAATGGTTGAGACGTGCGCTGCCACGTAGGCCACGATCTGAAGAGATAAGGGGTAACTGTGGAAGGCAACTGGGGACTTGGGTTTTCATGGGTGACGGTCGACCCGGCATGCTCGCCCGCCCGAACCGTCAGGGGACTAATGTGGATACCCCAAGTCTAGTAGGGCCTAATGGGTTTAACATATACTTATTTAGGCCTATCTAAATGGGCTTGGGTTTAAGGAATCTTAGAGATCTAAGAGATAAGGGTGGAATTATGTAAATAAGTGATTAAGAAGACACATGGCAACCTAAGGATAAAAGGGGATCTCTATAAATAAGGCTCTAAGAGGATCATTAAGGGGGTTGATTTTGAAGTTGGGATCATTTTCTAAGAGGAGAGAGAGAGAGAGAATCGCTACCTCTGTGACTTGGATCGGATCAGCATATTACCCCATTCACACTTACTAAAATACATGAACAAAAATAGGCCTAGTCGTGGCTTTGGAAGACCATGATTAGTAAAAATACATGGAAATGGCCATGACACTTACGCTTAACCCTACGAAATAGGTTTGATCGTAACGTAAATAGGTGGCCATGGCGCATAGGCCATGGCCGAGTAAATAGCATTGGCCGTGGCGCCTAGGCCTTGGCCGGTAAAAAATAGCCTTGCTCATGGCGCGTAGGCCAGTAGCCGATAAATTAGGATTCGGCCGAGTATGCCTTTGCCAATGGCCAACAAAATAGGATTTGGCCTGGCCAATGCGAGATAAAATAGCATAGACCATGGACGAGATAAAATATAACCTTTAATATATTACCATGGCCATGGCCAGTGCCGTTCCTGGGGATATTTTGCCCCGAAGCGAACACATATTTTATGCCCCCATAAAAGAAAAAATTGCACAAATTTCTAATAATAAACAATTTTTTTTTTTGTGAGATTAATAATCCAATAGAAAGACTTGTTATTTCAAGCACAAAAAGAAAAAACTTACAAAGTTCTTCGAAATATTTCCGCCCTTCGCATATTTTTAGACGCAAACTCTCTAATAATAGACTGAAATCTACTTTTTCAGCTATCGCTATTTCAATAACTATCATAGCTAAACCATTCGATCTCTCTTGTAACATTGACGATCGAAGATAATAAACAAGGTAATTAGATTTGGATCCCAAAATTATTACATCGTAGTAGTTAACCGACAAATCAAAGGAAAGGGTGTCATCATCTTTGATGGCTGTAAATAGTAAAAACCACAAATTATGGTTAAGGCGTCAGAGAGTCAGGTTCCTCTCAGTTACCACATGAACCATAAGTGAAACAGGTCATGCTGTAAAATGGCGTAAAATGAACACAAAGTATGATGCACTAACATTGTTATCAATTGTTTACGAATTTGATAGAGTTAGTAACCGAGTGGATGAATTGGTCCTCATATTTTCTATTTTTTTTTAATAAAGCCCCCATTTTAAATCCCTGTATATTCATTTTCTTTAATATAACTTCAAAACATAACTATATATTTTTATGCCCCCAAAGCTTGGATGCCCCAAAGTGGGGCTTGTCCTGCTTTACCGCCAGGACCGACCTTGGCCATGGCCCAAGAAAAAATAGGGATGGCCATGGCCTGAGATAAAATAGCATAGGCATGGCACTAGGCCATGGCCATGAAATAAAATAGTAAAGGCCATGACTTTGGTAACCATGGCTGGATTTTTAGGGCTTAGACCAAGACCAAGTAAGCCATATTTTAGGCCGTGGTTGGGCTTAAAAATCAAAACCCTAATTTACCTTAAAAAGAAAATTGTTAGGACCTTAGTCCCACATGGTTTATGGGGGTCATGATACTTAGTTCATAAGTCCTTTGGATACCCTCAACTAACAGACCTGTTTATTATGTTGAGTTCTATCCATGGGCTTGTGATCAGTTGGGGTTGGTACCCTAACATTTGGTATCAGAGCCAGCCACCATGACCCAGGCCCGCTCCACGGAAGGGGTGACCTATAGGCTGGATTAAGATGTAAGGGCACCCTATGTATGGGCATAGTGTGGCCACATTGAATACTGATAGGTGGATGAAGCCGCCAAAAAAGAAAGGGTTATCATCGGGTCAGTGTCGATAGAGTGGGCCAACGAGGACGTTGGGTTTGGAAGCGTGGTGGGATGTTAGGACCTTAGTCTCACATGGCTTATGGGGGTCATGATACTTAGTTCATAACCGCCAAAAAAGAAAGGGTTATCATCGGGTCAGTGTCGATAGAGTGGGCCAACGAGGACGTTGGGCTTGGAAGCGTGGTGGGATGTTAGGACCTTAGTCCCACATGGCTTATGGGGGTCATGATACTTAGTTCATAAGTCCCTTGGATACCCTCAACTAACAGACCGGTTTATTATGTTGAGTTCTATCCATGGGCTTGTGATCAGCTGGGGTTGGTACCCTAACAAAAATAAATCAACAACCTAAACACTCAATATCATCCCTCACTCCACATTAAAAGTCGTTTTAACCTACGTTCCTATTGGCTGGTGAACATAACCACGGATTTCTATTGGCCTAGAATCGTCTACATTTCGTGACCGTTCAGGTGTTACTTAATCAGTTAGATCGATGGCCGTGAATAAATATGGTTTGCTCACCCGCGTGGGTAATGAAAGTATTGACCGTGATTGGCCAAATTTTTTTTTTTTTTTGTTACACTCGCTTTACATAATTTTTTTAAAATCTTACACCATTCAATGTAGGGCTAACCATTCAATGTAGGGCTAACGTAAGTTTTTACAATCTTATACCGTTCAATGTAGGGTTAGCTTAAATGTGGAATGATTTGTATAAATATGGAAAATAAACTGCATATACAATAATAAAATATATTTTCATTGACTTTCAAATTTTAGGGGATAAAGAGTTACCCAAAAACTAAAGATAAAATAAAAATAAATATAAAAACAAAAATGTTATTTGGTATTTTAAATAAAATAAAGTAGGAAGACTATTATTTCATTTCCAGATTTACCGTTCGTGCATGCAACAAAAATATCCTTTCCAAATTTGCATGACTTAGTAAAAAAGAAAATGTCGTTTAACAAATTATTTCCGTATTTGCTCATGTGGTAAAGGTATTTAATACCGTGATCTTGAGGAGAGATACAACTCTATGGTTTTCTTCTTTATTTGATATATTTATTGCTTCGTGTTTGTTTGCGATACCAAACTCCTGGTGTCGACTTTTATAGAGAAGCATATCAGGTAAATTCGCAATTCTTTTATCGTGTTCTTTGTTTGTTTTTTTTTTCTTCGCTTTTGTTTCTGTGCCTAGGGTCTGTTTCGAAGGTTTGTTAGTTTGTACTTTGATTTTTATCTAACTCACTGATTTTGAATTTCTGGGTGAGGGTGTTTCAATTCGGAACAGACATGGGTTGGGGTTTGCTTCCCAGTTATATTTTGATTTTGGATACGCGAAGGTGCCAATAGGAAGAATACAGTTCGAAGTAGTTCCGAGACCACCAGGAGCGGATCCACAAGAAACAAGGTAGATTATCAATTACGTAGAAAGCTAAATGCATTTTTAGTGCCCGTGAGAAGTTTGCAGTCAGTGGGTGTGCCAGAAAGACAACCAAGACAATCCAGAACAAACCTGTAAATTGCCAAAAACGTGGAGATGTGGTGATGTGGGAGAGATACCAAAGCCTTCACTTAAATACAGATTGGGTTTGCGTTCATTGTTGAATAATTTGTACAATTTAGTAAAATTTATACTGAATTATTTTTTTGTAATAGTTGTGACTCAGAACAATTAGAAAATAACAGAAATTAGTATCGAGAATGTACAATTTATGTTGCAGGGTGGCATGGCAATAAATATGGACTTTGAGGGGTGGTTCGAGCCATGATGGTAGTTCGAGCTCAGTTCAAACTTAATGGGAATAGAGAGTTGAAATATTCGAGCATTCAACAACTATGTTAGATTTTTAATCCATTTTTTAGTAAAATGTCTAGCTAGCCACGATAGATGTATGAAACGAAAAATGTGTTTTATATATCTAAGGTTGTTCGAAGGGAAATGTTCAACTTCCTTTGCGGCTCCTGCATTTTCAAAAACAATGCTGGACTATAAGGGGAGGGTCAACAATCGTATAAATTTTCTTAGCTCTTTAATTATTTCCGTGGCTAGGGACCTTATACTGATAAACATGAGTAAGGTTTGTTCAAAAACTAAGATGAACTTTTCCCTTCTTGATAACCTTATGAAAATACATATCCTGGGTGGGCGTTGCTAAATTAGTCACTTTAGTGCTTTTTCGATTTAAAGACAGACGCTAAAGATTGTTTTGGTGTCTTTGCATTTTATATCAAGTAGTACGGGGGTTTAGCCGTGTGCTCTTGCTGGTAGATTATCATATCTTGCATGGGTATCCATGGTGCCGGGATATATTGGTTGCACATAGCCATTTGAATGCAGGCAAGTGTATTCCAGCCCTTGGATAGCTTTGCCGGCTTGGGTATCATGATACTTTGGGTGGGTTTGAGGTGTAGTGGACTCGCGAGGATGTGTCCAGATAGTTTGATGCGTTGCTGGGTCGATCACAGGTTGGGATGTGCTCATTTAAACTGTAATTTAAACTGTAACCAGTTGGTAATGGGAGTTGTGGCAGTTTAGTTTGTGAAGTCCTTGGCTGGAGCTTCCTGTTCTGGTATGAACATGTTCCACATCTGGATAGAAGAGCTCTCTATTCATCGAAGACTGTTTCATTTTATGTTAAGTGAATTGGAAGATTCAAATGGCAAGATGTGGCAAGATGTGATTTGATTACTTTGGAATGATCTCCTTTCACTTATATATTGTTTGTTTGAGATCTTTCTTAGATTTGTTTGATTCTTACATTTTTTTTAATTAGGCTCTCTTCGCATTAACGATGAGATCAGAGAGCCACATTTCAGAATTTGGTGTAGACACTGTCATCTTTAACAAGCAGACTTATTATTTTCTGTTTAGTTCAAACAAGCATACCAAAATTGGGAATGATGCAACCTTTGAGTAGAAGAATGACATAGCAAGAATTTTTTATGGTATCTTTTGTATTCTGTGTCAGTCAAAAAAATGTGTATTATACCTAAATTGTGTTTATGCAGGTGTGCAGGCCATGTGCAATTACGGTGTGAGGGTAATGAACAATATGATTGGATTTAATACTTGATTTTTTTTTAATTGAAGCTCCATGTTGAACTGTAGGTACATATCATAGTAATGAACATTGTAGTACACTTTCACTAAGTTATTTGAACTGTACTGAATCAATCCATGCATGCCATGTGGTTAATATCTATAATTGGTTTTATTTCACTAAACCCAAATAAATAAAAATAACCAAATGCTTATGTCTCTCAACTATTATCATCTGATTCATTAGTGTCATTTATTGAGGCATAAAATTTGTGTTGGATAATAGGTTTAATTCCACCCTTGCTTTATTTTCAACTATTGCGTAATTAGAATTACTGGACCATCAATCTTTCACCAAAACAAAACAAAAATAAAATTATTTACTTCGTATAATGTGGAGGATGCAAAGGCTTGCAAAGGAGTTGGGAGTGGCGGGGTATGATTCGGCACGAACAAGTCAAGTGACATGTATTTTCATTAGAATATGACCCACACCGTAACAACTACACAATCACAATTAATTTGATTCGAGATATGAGGGGAGAGAAGCAACGTTGGGAAATAAATTGTTGTTCGATGACTGATGTATGTCTTCAGACAATAGGTAGAGTTCTACGTTGTATGTCCATGTGTCGAAGGGAGAGAACGACTAACACTTAATGTATGTAGGCTCGATAATGTAGGACAAATAAAATAAAATTAAAAACCCTGGTGCATTTCCTTAAATTAACATTAACTTTATTTCTTTGATAAACTTAAATTAACATTAACATTCCCTGTGATTAAGAATCGAGAGAAACCCCATACCACAACAAGTAATTTTTTTCTCTTTCTTTCTTTAATTCTTATAAGCATGGTGCTGATATAAAAATCTCTTATTTAATTTCTAATTTAGTTATGATCTTAGATGGTCCAATAGTCGTTATATATGCAATGTCGGATAAGAAACTAAATTGCGGCAATTTTAATTTGTGATGTGGTGTGACAAAGGCGTGTCACACACACATCAAGAATTATCTATGCCTTAAGTATAAGTCTATCATTTTTAGAGTAGATTAGCTTCGTTTCAACTAAGACATGTTCCATCGAATTAGAACGGACGGGGCGGGGCGAAGCCCCGCCACTCCCAATTAACAATTACATTCTTATCATGTACGTTCTTTCCCATATATCCACAAAAAATAAAAACATTGCAGGAAACCATAATTCACAAATCATATTCGATTGCGCATAACAAGATAGACTGAGATGCACTGATTTTGGATTACCAAATTAATTAGAGATGTTATAATTCATCTAGACAAACAATGTGCAATCTCGGATAAGAAACTAAAATGCGACAATTTCAAATTACGGTGTAATGCTACAAAAGGGCGTCACACACAAGATAGACTGGGATGCATTTATTTTAACATCCAGAGAAAAATACAGGAAATCGTAATTCATAAATCATGTTTTCAATTGCATGACAAAATAGACCAAGATGCATTGATTTTAAATTATTAAATTAAATGGAGATGGAGATCATAATGGATTTGGACAAAAAATTAACAATGTCGGATAAGAAACTAATTTGGGGCAATTTTAAATTAGGTGTGGTGTGACGAAGGAGAGTTACACCAAATTAACAATTATCAATTGGATGATAGTAATTTGGTTCAGTTGTAGGTTGCATTGTTGTCTATTATTCATGTCTTAAACTATCCATTTTTATTTAGAGCATATTCGTTTCGTTTCAATTAAGACATGTTCGAGCAGATCTAAACGGTCGGGGCGGGGCAAAGCCCCGCCACTCCCAGTCAACAACTACTATTTTACCAGGTGTATTATCTCATCATTGTAGACTGTAGATGACTAATCTTAATATAAAAAACAAACCAAATACTAATTGTGATCAAAATTTCATGATTACTTTTTTTTATTATATCTTAAAAGGGTATTAAATAGAGGTTACTGATAATAATCAATATTTTCTCATTTTATTGAATTACTTTCACTTTAATTACAAACAGGGGCGGGACGAAGCCCCGCCACACCATAACAGGATCAATCACTCTACCCGGTGCGTAGCACGGGTTGCCGACTAGTAAATAAATAAATTGTTAATAGATTAGGTAATGGAGTTGCTCACTTCCCAGTAATTTATTTTTGCATCAAGAGTGCCTCATAAGAAAAAACTGCTGCCATCTATTCTTGAAGTCTTATGTTGTATGGCACTATGGCTCTTCTATGCCTTAAGTCTCGTGTTGTACGGCTCATAAGCTTCTATGGCCTCGTCTTTTTATTTTTGCATTTAAAAAAAAAAAAAAGTGTAAAGTCTAACTTTCCATTCCTAAAAAGAAACAACTGCGGCCATCTATTCTTGAAGTCTTGTGTCGCTTGGCTCACAAGCTTCAGGTGGCTGCAGTACCTATTCTTGAAGGCATGGCGGTGGCGGAATCTACAATATCGGCCGTAGATGACATATACTACAACCCACCCAATTCTACAACTAATTAACGTCAACAAGCAGTGGACACCTGGTAATTAAGTACATCATCCACTTGCTGACTCACTAATATCCAGCAACTTATTCAAAAGTGATAAGGACAAGTTTAACATAGAGAATATAAGAAATATGGGAAATATGGGAAATATAGATTTTTCATAACTCCATAATTTGAAACAAAGAAATTGTCTGCTTGCAAATGTAAGATAATAAGATACTAAATATAGTCTTCAACAATCAAAAATCTCTGAATAACAAGATGACTAGACTAACTAGTTCTTAAAGACCAAAAAAGGTGACAAACACTAAATTAGCTCTGATGGTACCTCCCACCCAACACTAACAAATATAGATAACGAGATCAATGATCTAAGATTCAGTTTGCTCCCTCAACCTTCTAATGGTGCTTCTAACTGTCACGGCACTGGCGGTGCTGGATTCGCAAAAGCAACAAGAATAAGAAACAGTTAGTACATTTCACAAAAAAGAGCACTGGAAACAACCAAAACGATTGAAAGAAGATGAGAAAATTACTTCAAAGTGTAAGCACCACCAGCTTTAACTTTGCCACAATCCTTGCATCCCCAGATTCCAACAGCCTGTCTCTTTACGGCGTACTGCAACATTAAACAATTAGATTCCTGTACTGACAAATGGAATGAATCTATGGCGAGCAACACATAATAATCCCAATAATGGGCATGGCCAGTACCAATCTTTCGTTGATGCATTAACCTCACCCTAAAGTGTGCCTTTAATATAATTATAATTATAAAGAGAACGAAAAGAATTTATTTGTAATATATTTTTCCGCAGAACTCACAGAAGTATAATTTAATTATAATTATAAAGAGAACGAAAAGATTTTTTTTGTAATATACCTTTCCGCAGAACTCACAGAAGTACTTTGCATGCTGACTCACTTCCATCTTCTTAATCTGCTTCCTTAGTGAAGCTCCATATCTGGTACCTGCAGACAACATTTTCAATCAGCAAACATTCAAACAAATACCAAATACAATCCTACAAACCAATATAAGGTACAGCTCAGCACTTACCATATTTTCCCACAATTCCGGCCTTCTTGGTACGCTTAGTCTGCATTAACAAGCAAAAGAACTGAAATTAGCATACAACAGACATCATACTACCAAATCATACAGGTAGCTAAAAGATGCAATCTATATTATTAAGCGCAATACAGCAGTTATGAAGGAGCTTAAACAGATCAATGAAAAGCAGAAGGAAGAATGATGGAAGAGTTACAACATGTCAACTTGAGCAAATTTGTTAGTGAAGCTGTGGCAGCTATCTATGATGCCAAGCCTAAACCTTTAAATATCCAAGCATAAAATTTGTTCAGGTGATGTTCAGTCTCCATCTTTAGTCTAAGCTGTTGTGCATGGGGAGACTTAAGGTGATTCCACTATAAGTATAAGAACTCCAGCATACTGCAAACTAGGCAGCCATAGGTTGGAGCCAGGAAGTTTTTAAGGAATATTATGCAATTCATTTTTGTCCTTCCTAAATGTAGTTTAGCAGGTTATGGATATATGAAAATAACACATACTTTCTTAGTAAATAGTTAAATAGTTGCATAAACTTGTACTAATTGTAGGTTTCTGTAAACATCTTACTCCTATATGCACAAACTTGGTAATAAAACCAGGACAAATCTGAAAAGCAGCGGGCAAAACTATCTGCAGGATAGCAACTCATTTATCAACATAACATTGGATATTCCACACAGTGTTTAAAGTACAATAACCAGTTCTAGATCTACAAAGTATCAATCATATCTATTCAAAAATTATATTTCAAACAGAAACATAAACCCTAACATGGAAACTACCCATGTAAGCTCAATCATATAACAGCACAAAAACTTCATCAAATCTTCATAATACTTAACCTAAATGAGCTGAAAACTAACAAAACAAAGATAAAGACCATTTCAGCAAACAGATCTAATCAAACTCCAAGATGGAACTACACATCTAAAACAGATGAATCACATAGAGCTGAAGACTAGAGAAGGGAAGATTTAGGGTTCGTACCATCGCTGAAGATTGAGTAGTTTCTCCTCCGCCTAGACTACTCCCCGCTGCGGTTCAGAATGAAAAGAGACTGTGGACTCGAGAAGGAAAAGAGCCTTAGTGGGTTTGACAGATTTTTAGGTTTTTTTTTATTCAGTGATGTTCGGTGGCCTTTATCTTGTATGCTGATTTTGGCACTGCACGTTTTTCTTTGGCACTTCAAAACAATAAAACCATCCAAAGGGTAGTTATAAGGGATGTCTAAAAAGGTATGAAAAGTCTAAGTTACCCTTACAGATTAAAAAACCCCTAAATCTTAACTAATAACCCTAATTTTATAACCCTAATCCTAAAACAAAAACAAAAACTAATAAACTTATCTCTTCTCATTTCTCATTCACCTCTCTACTCGTTATCTTTTCCCTCTCCTTCTTCATTTTTCCCATTTCTTCGTTCCTCGTCTCGATTCATCGCCGATACGAAAAATTCATCGTCTCGAATAAAATTCAAAGATGGCGAAAACAAAATCAACCCAGAGAGACACTATAATTGATCCAGGAATAGCAAGAGCCGTCTCAAATCGACTTTCCACAGCTGGAGAAACATCACTTGAGAACGAACCCAACCCAGAAGTCAATCCGTCCACTGATTTGCCCTCCAATCAGTCTACAGACCCAAATATGCGTATCAGGTATTCATTCTGAACAAACCCCATGTTTTCAATGAGGTTTTCTTTGTTTTTTTAGGTTATAATCATCGATTTAGGGTAGTTTTTTTGAGGTCAGTATTTTTTTACGGTTTGGTTTTTATATGAAACTTAGGCGTAAAAAAGTTTTACGCCTTGAGAATCATTATCGTCCTAGGCGTAAAATTACCCTAGTTTTGCCCTAGAGTTTTTACGCCTTCGAAACCAAGGCGTAAAAAAAGTGGGTTGTGCTCACAAATATTTGCACCGTAAAAACACAAAGCAAACCGTAAAATGTGATATAAGGCGTAAAACTCAAAATTGAAGCGTAAAATCTTTTGGATTTCAATTTTTTTTCCCAAGGAAGTTTTACGCCTTAATATATCAGTGCGTAAATTTTGAGTTCCTATTTTTTTTTTTTTAAGTTAAATTTACGCCTTGGTTTCAATCCCATAACCACGGCGTAAATTTCTTCTGTAACTTTTTTTTTTTGTAAACCATATTTTACGCCTTGGTTTTTTGGGGCGTAAATTTTTCATCCAAGGCGTAAAATTCCTGCAGTCTCTCATAGGTTTTGCTCATTGGTTGGTTGTTTATTTGTGTTGTTTGTGCATGTGTTTAGGGAACAAGATAAACAGAAGAAGAAGAAGAGAGGAAATGATCTTTCCCCTGTTGTCAGTCCCTCACCTCGGAATAAAAGTGACAAGTATCTAACTTTTACCAGGAGAGGTAAAAAAAGGACTCAGGAACAATCAACATTACCTCAAACTGATGGACCAAATGAGATGGTTGAAGAAGAATCAATTCCAATCCAAGAGAATGAGATTAAACAAGAACCCAACCAATCTGAACCAAATGAGATTGTTGAAGAAGAATCAATTCCAATCCAAGAGAATGAGATTCAACAAGAACCCAACCAATCTGAAGAGGAGAATGGCGAACCCAACAAAATTACAATCAGCGCGGTGGAGACAACTTTTGAAACGGTGATGAGAAGACTCCACGGTACTCGTTGATTCGTTCCCAAGATGTAGGTATTGGTTTGTGAAACAATATACAAACTTAACTTTGATGGCATCATCCAACCACTCCTCTTTCAAGTACTTCACGACATCCGGAAAACGGCCCCAATGCGCCAACAACTTAGCCTTTTGGCTTTCATAATCTCCTCCGTTGGTGACCACACCAATGTCTCCCAATCGCCCCCAAATGCCTCCCAAATTTTCTTATTCTTAATGAAGTCAATCTCCATTTGTTCAAACTCACGTTTTTGTTGATGTAATGGTAGTTTCTCGATCCTCCTTCTTTCCCCCGATTTCGGTGGCCAAATTATCTTTTTGCATTTAACTTGCACACTATTCCAAGCGTGGTAGGTGCAAAGAAGGTGGTGAGCTTTAGGAAATACCACCCCAATAGCATTGATTAGAGCTTGTTCTTTGTCGGTGAGGATAACCATTGGATAACGATCTTCGGGGTAAAAAAGTTTAACTTGTTTGAGTGCCCACACATAACTTTCTTCAAGCTCATTTTCCAAGAAACAAAAAGCCACCGTAAATGGTGATTTAGTAGAAGTTTGGCCTACGACGTTCAATAGTGGAAACTTGTATTTATTGGTTTTGTAGGTGCAATCTATCAAAAGGATTTGAGGATTGCAACGTGCCAACTTGATGAAGTCCGGATTAGCCAATAGTAGATGTTTAACTTTTTGCTTCCCATCCGGTGTCTTCTCCTTGAGGTCAAAGAAAATAGTGTATTTCTTCTCCTCCGCCAAGACCATCACTTGTTGCATGACATCCCTATTGCAAGCGTTCATCTCTTTAAACCTTGCGAGGGCATTGTAAATGGTTTTCAATCCGGAGTTATTCTTCTTGTTTGCCTCCTTTAGGTACCTTAGGATTTCCAAAGGCTTCAATCCTTGTCTCCACAAACGTTCGACTATCTCCAATTCCTCCGGTTTTAACTTTGAGGCTCGAGCATGGCTAAGCAAAGTCTCTGGCGGTTCGTGGTTGTGCCTACATATGACACTCTTCAAGAAAAACCTCTTCTCGTGATCAAGCCAAAATTGAAGCTTGAAGGGACAATCGGTCTTTATGGTGCGGCTTATTGGCGTAGGCCTCTTGGGATGCTTTCTCTTGTAAGAGGTACCCTTCTTCCAATGATTTCTGTACGTTCCACTACACTCGCAAACCATTTGGAAACAATAAGGTCTAACTTGTCCGTTTTGAACAACACTACACAAGATCTTTTCGCCATGTTCTTGCGCCCATTCCTTTGCGGCATCTTTATCTACCCATGTCTACATATAGGGGAACAAAAAGTTAGGACACACAAATGGGGAAAAATGGTCAATGAATACACAACTTTGGTGAACTCGCAAAAACCCACCATGGTACAAACATATGGTTGCCAATGATATGTAGTGTCTTCGTGCAACACTTGATTAGGACGTGGTTGATCCTCCATAGGCACAATGAGAGGCTCTTCTTCATCAGACTCCTCAGGGGTAGCAATAGATTCAATGTAAGGAACCACCTATAAACCAAACGAACAAAGATTAGAAATCATACATACTTTACGCCTCAATAAAGAAACCGTAACTAATATTACGCCTTGGTAAAACTTGGCGTAAACTTGGATACGCCTTACTAACCAAGGCGTAAACCTGGGGATTTTTTAAAAAATTTGTCAGAGTAAATTTACGCCTTATAACTCAAGGCGTAAGCCTGGGATTTTCATAAATATTTTGTAAGGGTAAATTTACGCCTTGGTTTTCCATGCTCCAATTGAGGCGTAAATAACACTTGAAAGTATTTGATGAAAAACATAGTTTTACGGTTCAATAACCAAGACGTATATAAAGAATGTGTCAAGAAATATTGAGGCGTAAACAGAAAAATCAAGGCGTAAATAATAGTTTTACGCCTCACTTACTAGGACGTAAACCGTGCATTCAATATTTCCATGCAGTTTACGCCTCAATGGCAGGTTGTCGTCCTAGGCGTAAAAATGTTGTACGGCTCAGTTTCCCCAAATTTCATTTTTTACGCCTCACTTGGGAAGAATCTTGAGGCGTAAATTAGTTTTACGCCTCAATTTCAAGGTCAAACCAAGGCGTAAACAGAGCCGCCCAACTCACAAAAATCACACAAATCTACGTACTAAAGATGATTACATGCAACAATATTACAAGCAAAGGTATACCTGGGTGTTAGAAACTAGTTCATCCTCATAATCATGTTGATACTTGTCTCTTTGGAGATCTTGGAGTGATTCTTGGGTTTCTTGAGTTATCCACTCTTTTCCACTCAACAAATAATGTAATGTAGAGTCCACACCTTCGTTTGGACAGTAGATTTTGTTGTTGTAATCTATTGGAGTCTCCAGTAGCTCGAAATCGGTGTTTGAATCACTCATTTTGGTTGAGTGAATCAAAACTTTGAGATTTTTTCCTCTCCTTCTTTGTTTTTTTTTTCCTCTCCTTCTTTCTCTCAAAATGATTTCTAAAATCAAAAACAAAACTGATTTCTCTCTCTAAATTTTTAGAAACTTAACTATATAGATTATGATAATCATGATTACCACTAATCTGATGATAATCAAACACTAACACTAAACTAAATCTAAAGGGTAAAACTGTCACATTTTATAAGGGGTTTTTGGTTTTGGGTTTTGATGACCCTATTTTGTCACCCTTTGAAGTGCCAAAGAAAAACGTGCAGTGCCAAAATCAGCCTATTTTATCTTAGTGGGTTGTAAGCAATGAATGGACTTTTGTTTTGCTTCGAAGGTCCGAAGGACTCTAATGTGAAGAAGCCCCATCTTCAAGCTGTTTTTGGGGCTACTGTATTCTTTTTGGCAGTGACTAAATACAACCTACACTTTGAATAAATACAACCCTAACTAAAGGTAACCTCTATAAATTTGTAATTAGCTAAATACAACCCTATATACTTTTAACAATTCTTTAAAATGCAACCCATTGTTTGACCTACGGTTTTACCAAATATTTTGTTTCCTATAAACCTTTAAATTTAATCCAACTTATCTTCCTGACCATGAGGGAGAATCACCATTAATCTTCTTTCTCTTGAATACGATGAAAGTGTCAAAATATCCAAAACTTTTTCTTGAATCTGTTAAGAACTCGTTCCCAAATTTTTATTTTATGTTCTCCAAACAAAAGAAAAAAAAAGAAATGAAAAATCAAAACCCCTTTTTGTATGATGATCGTTCGTACTAGTTAGAGCAAATCAATTGAAAGTGTCAATCGATCAAAATTCCTCCAAACTCAAAATATCCCAACCCTAAATTAGTTCAACAACATAAAACAAAACCCTAAAAAAATTGATTTTTTTAATACAATATTTTACTCATATTATGCCGAGTTGATTCTTGATTTTGTTAATGATCAAGATGTCTTGTTATGTATAATATAGGTTGCTTCATCAAGGTCATGATCCAAATTATCATCAGATTGTACCATGCCTTGAACCCATGACTTCATCAGATTGTATCATCAAGGTCATGATCATTGTAATGTTTGTATGATTATTCAAGAAATTAAAATTGTTGATTTCATGAAGAAGAAAATCAAATAATAAAATATCCCTAAATAATTATTTTTGATTAGTTATGATTAAAGTCAAACTTGACTTCTTTAGGTTGTATTTAGTTATCTCTCAAATCTCAAAAATGAAACTTTGAAAGTAAAATTCGGGTTGTATTTATTCAAAGTGTGGGTTGTATTTAGTCATTGCCTTCTTTTTTGGACTGCAATCTACTAAACTTATTTAAAGACCTTACCCTACATAGTTAGTTGTTAATTAGTTGGTTAATGAGTTAATTAAGATTTTTGTTATAAGGAAAGCTGAATTGTTTAGGGGGAAACAATTTTCGGGGTAAAGCTTATACATTTGAAATTTGACATGTGTATACGAGGAGAAATCTCAGCCAGTTTGACAAAACATGGTTTCTCTGACCAAACCGATATCCAACTGACCATATCTTTTCCTAACAGTTGACAACCCAATGTGAAATAAATCACTCCCTATTTCTCAATTTTCCTCCGTAAATACTCTTGTTGATCTCGACATTGGATTTGGGTTATGCCGAATTACAAGCAGGCAGTAATTCTAATCTTCGAAGAAAGGTATATATGAAACCCTAATTTCGTCTTAGTTTAAGGGAGGGTTTTTATAATTGGGATGGAAATAAATCACTATGTTGTTCTAGGGTTACCATCAGGTGAAGAAGGGGCAAAATTAACTGATGCAGGCATTAATTGAGCTTATCTTCTTTCGTAAATTCTTCTTCTGATTGTTATATTTTAGTTAATCATTAAATACAAATTCTTTTCTAGCTAATTTTGTTTGTTCTACACAGGCAATTGGGGTTATAACCCAGTTCAATTATATTTGTTCCACCAAATAGTTGTTTAGTTATAACTCAAATCCACAAGGTAACAAACCAACTTTGTTTCTGAATTTATTCTGATTGAATCTGTTTAGGAACATATTCTGAAATTTGGGTTTAAGAAAATAAGCTTCATTTAAATAATTTGGTTCATATGTGAATTTTGTGCATATGCACGACGTATGTTTGACAAAATGTAACTTACATTAATTGTTATAAGTGAATTTTAGCACAACGTCTCTGTTTGGTTCTTTTAGTTGTTGGTTTGCACATGGCTTTCTTACGATCCTTGTATATTATTTATGAACCATGAGTGGCTCATTTCAAGATATATGGGGTTGACGAGATATGTCGGGATCAATGGAACTCAGATAGCAAGACTAATCTCTATGGGAAAGGAAGACTCCTAATTGAACTGGGTTAGTCTTTATATGTCTAATCTTCACAGCTTTTTAAGCATTTTGTGATTAGACATATAGATACTAACCCCACTTCAATTAGAAAATGGGCTATTTAATGTTTGGTACCCAGCAAATGTCCAACACATAGTGTTGGTACCCAACATTTGTAATATTAAGATTTGGTACCTAGACCAACCGTTGACCGTCAAAAACAAACTTTGACCAATTTATTATTTTTTTTTTAATTATTTATTGAAATTTTATAGGTAAGGTTACAGATATATCCCTCCAACAGCAACCCTATCTTCTTCTTTCTCCTCTCTCGTTGCAACAACAACAATCGATTGTCAAGTATAGTTCAATACAAACTCCATCGCACTACTAGAATCAAACAACACACACATTTATATCTTCGTTTTTTCTCTCTCAAAATCAACTCTCATGATACAACCGAAAATTTTCTTCTTCTCCTACAAATCCCTAACCCTAGAATTATAGCCTAAACAAAGATTTCGACTCAACCACTGATTCATTTGGTTCTTACAGAAACTCATCTCCTTTTTGGGTAATCAATATCAGCAAGAATCCGTTGAAGATTTTTTATTGTTGATTTTGTTGGAAAGGGGGATTTAGGTTCTGTTTTGATATAAGTTCTAACTCTTCAATGGGTTTGGAGATAGTAGATTGAGGTCAGTCACAAAAAGAAATTGACTACATGGCTTGTGCTTGATGAGAATTTCCTAATCTGTTATTGAAGAAATAACATTAGGTACAAACAAAGGTTTATCAATTTTTGTTTCTCCACAAATAATCTCTTCCTTTGCATCAGAGTATGAACTCAGTTCACACTTCACAGTCAGAGCAATCGTTTTCTTTTTTATCGTAGTATAATCTAATCCGTTTAGGATCCTTCAGGACCGTCGGATCAAAGGGCATTTTGGGGTTTTTCGGAATAGTTTTTTTTGTTAATAAAATTAATGGTTTTTTTGAGGGTCAAACTGTTGACCAGACGGTCAACGTCAGACGCAGGTACCAAAGCTTAATATTTCAAATGTTGGGTACCAACACTATGTGTTGGACATTTGCTGGGTACCAAACATTAAATAGCCCTTAGAAATCCGGCACACGACCATTTATTTCTTTGCGGACCGCGTCCATTGTCGATCTATAAAACTCTTATGCCTTGTTATATTATGTTGGGAGTTCATTTTTACATAGCTCTCAAGGTATTTGATTTCTCGTTATTTACTATTTCCTGGTCTTGGAAAGCGGCTAACGACACCTCAAATTCCTGGTATGTGGCTTCCTCTCTAAACGGTTGAAAAATTAGATAGTACAATCAGAAAGTCTAAATAATGTAACTTAGAACAAACTACAATATGTGATGAAACTATGTGTAGTCTTACTGTGTAATAGGTAGTCTCAAAGTACATTACGATATATTCAACAAATTTATTATTTTTGCAAAACATTCAATAATGTATTACAAACCGAAGTAAATCTAAAATTTCTCTTCTAAGCCAATAACTCCATGTTTATCATGTTTAACATTTTTTTATTCTCTCAATTGCTTTATACATTGCAATTCTCCTCTCATAAATGCCTAACCATTCCTTTCCATAGTCTGTCAACATTTTTTCAGCAAAATAATATGATGGATATGGAGGAATCAGAGCATTTGGTTCCATATGTAGTATAATGTTTTCCCTTGACCAAACCCATAAATATGATTCTATTTTTGGTCTTGGTGGATGGTTTGACTTGGTTTGCCACAAAAGCCATGCTTCCCTTCTCACTGTAATATGCCACAACGGTAGTAAATGTCTCAGCAATAATGAAACCAGCTTCAGGCATTATCATCCAATAATTAGCACTCATATCAACACCATGAGAAGGAAAATCTATATTGGTCATCAGCTTATTAAAACCTTATACGTCTCATGCCGATTTATATATTTTTTCCAACTTCTTTAAGTTCTTAACCATTTCATCTCGCAAATATTTCCATGGTGCTAGTTCTTTCTTCTTATACAACTTCAATTGTTTAACCACCACCCAACAACCACAATGTCCATGTTCTTCCACATCTTCTGCATGATTTATGAATGGTTGTATTTATACAGGAAGTTTCTTCAAGTTGTAGATGGTGAAAAATGGAAAAGGGATAAAATCGTAAAATCTCCTTCTGCTATGCCTTGCAAAGAGGCGATTGCCTACTCGGGCAGATCTCTATAGCTCTACGAGTTCCCTCTTATATCTTCCGAGTGGAGAGAATGATATCGTAGTG
>JAJJMA010078646.1:0-14082 GCA_023529015.1 Papaver nudicaule
TAGATATGAGAGGAAGGAGAGGTTTATGAAAAGGTCAAACTCGCTTCGCTAAAGTGAAAGCGAGGAAAGCTTCCTCGCTTTATGAGCGATACTCGCTTCCTCGCTTTCCTCCCAGTTCCGGCAGTGGGTGTGAGGGAAGAGGAGAGAGAGGGGACTTTACACCACGGTTTTCTGTCACTTTCATCCCTCCTCGTACATCCATAGTGAACAGCCTTAAGACCATAATCATTGTCTCCTTTGTGAGATGATGCATTTCGAAGGAGAAAAACGGAAAATAATGATTACTTTCCACGGACACCACGCCATTTTTCATTTTTGGGCTTGGCCCAGGTCAAAATAAGATCAACTTGGATTTTCATTGTTTCGGCAATATAGTTAGTTGCAGTTGGTTAAGACCACTGTAACTTTGACCAACTTGAATTGCGGAATCGGGTTTATGGGCCTTGAAGTGGGTACGAAAGTACTAGTATATGTTCTCTCCATAAACTCTCTCCTAAAGAGACAGAGATGTTCTTAAAAATAAAGAAGTTTTATCAAGTGAATCCTAAAGAGACAGAGATGTTCTTAAAAATACAGGACGAAGCAAGCAAATGAAACACGTAAATGAGTTGAAAAAGAGTCCAATTAAAAAACTAAAATCGAAGCACGATTCTGGCTTTTCTACTGCAGTACCCTGTGTCCCTTGATCTACAGTAGTTCCATAGAGTTGCAACCATGTCTACTAGCAGCAGAGAAAATGTGATCTTGTTTCCATTCATGGCACAAGGCCATCTGATCCCATACTTAGCTTTAGCTCTAAAAATCCAGTCAAAATTTGGTTACTCTGTAACCATTCTCAGCACCCCACTCAACATCCAGAAGCTTCAAAGATCACTTCCACCTAGCACCTCAAATATCAACTTAGTTTCATTACCTTACTCTAGCTCTGATCATAATCTTCCACCAAACTCTGAAAACACTGATGTTCTTCCTTACCCACTTGTTATCAATCTCCTTGATTCATTGCATTCTCTGAGACCCCATCTCCACAAATTCATATCAGATCTAGTGACACAGAATACCCCTCCCCTTTGTATCATCTCAGATGTGTTCTTAGGATGGACAGTTGAAATTGCTAAAGAATTTGAGATTTTTCATTCAGTTTTTGCAACTGGTGGTGCTTATGGTAATGGTATTTATTACTCAATCTGGTTGAATCAACCACAGCTTCAAAATGAGTCTGAGGAGGAATTCATACTTCCTGATTTCCCCCAAGATTTGAGAATCCACAGATCTCAATTAGCTAACAATGTTTTACAAGCAACAGGTACTGATTCATGGTCTCTGTTCTACAAAAGAGAGCTCTCTCAAACATTGACTTCTGATGGGTTCTTGTTCAATACAGTTGAAGCATTTGATCAAGTTGGGTTGACTTATTTCAGGTCAAAGTTGGGTCATGATTCAGTTTGGGCAGTTGGACCTGTTAGTGATTACTCATTGTCTCTCAAATCTAGAGCTAGTAGTGGAACTAGTTCTGATTTGTGTACTCAATGGCTTGATAATCAACAAGAGAAGTCAGTTTTGTATATTTCATTTGGGTCTATGAACACAATTTCAAGCACACAAATGATGGAACTAGCAATTGGATTAGAAAAGAGTGGGAAGAGTTTCATTTGGGTTGTCAGACCACCACTGGGGTATGAAATGAACGAAGAGGTCCGATCTGAATGGTTACCGGACGGGTTCGAAGAGAGGATGAAAGCAAAGAATAGAGGATTGTTAGTGAGGAAATGGGCAACTCAGTTGGAGATTTTGTCACATAATGCTACATCAGTGTTTTTGAGTCACTGTGGATGGAACTCAATTTTAGAGAGTTTGAGTTTTGGTGTGCCAATAATTGGATGGCCAATTTCAGCTGATCAGTATAACAATTCAAAGCTCCTGGAAGAAGAAATTGGTGTTTGTGTTGAATTGGCTAGAGGGAATAGAAATGAGATTAGACATGAAGATGTGGTGAGAGTAATCGATTTGGTTATGAGCAATGAAAGTAAGAAAGGAGATGAGATGAGAAATAAAGCCTGTGAAGTTAAGGAGATGATTGAAAATGCAATTAGAGAAAAACAAGGGTGCAAGGGTTCTTCTGTGAATGGTTTGGAGGAGTTCTTTGCAATGGCATTGGCGAGGAAGAAAAAGAAAATGGATCATTAAGGATTAATATAGACATTTGTGTAATGCGTTATGCTACAACTATGTTGGTTTTTAATGAATGCAAATGTTTGATTCTTAAACCTCCACTTTACAGTTTATGTTATAGGGCTTTTGAATGAATGGTGTCTGTATTGTGACTGTGACATAAGATGCAGGTCTTCTTCAGTCATATAAGCAGCTCGTTGTTGCAGGAACACTATTAAGAAATTGTTCAGACCAGAATCTACTAATGAAACTGAATGTTTGTAAGGACAAATAGCGTCATTGAAAATAAATTAGCAGTGTTTTGCGCCGCATTGAGTTAATCTAACTCTAAAACGAATTACAGCAACAAGTTTAGTGCACGTGCGTTGCACGTCGCCGGGAATAATTTTTTCATACGTATTTTTAGAAAAGTATGACACCGAAATAAAAACGCATTACATCGTAGCGTCAAACAACAGTAAAATATAGCTTTTAATGTGGTTAATCTCCTGTTGATTGGTTACATATGTATCCATAAACTTTAATATAGGGTAGCTTGCATTAAAAGGGGGAGATAAATATTACAAACCAATGGCATCCTAATTATATTACACCTAAACTCCAAACCAAGGTGAAAGGATACCCGGAATTTTATTAGCAAGAATATACAGGAAAATACAGAGAGCTATAAAAGAAAAAACATCAAACAAAAATGGCATCCCAATTATAGATTGTGCTTGAAAAAATTTGATGCCCAATTGCTTTTGCCCACGCAGTATGGAAAAGGTTAATTTTGATATGTGCTCCACATGCTTTTGCCCACAATCGCGCTAGGGTGCACGCTATCTGATCGCGATTGGATCGCCTTCTGAGGTGGGAGGTAATTGGGGCAGGGAAATGGAGGAATGGGGCAGGAAAAATGGGGGCGGAATTGCAGGGGAGGGCCTAATGATGGAATGCACGCGCCAAACGCGATCACTTAGCGTGCATTCCATCATTTTTGACGCATCAATATAAATAAATGTCCTACTCATGTCTATGTGCTCCACATGTTTTTACCACAAAAGCATGAGAACTACGTGTAAACATTCTGCAAAAAGGGAAAGCTGCTTTTGCGAAAAAGAAAACCTTAACATTGTTTTTCAAAGAAAAAAAACTTGAAATTGAAAATAAAAGCTCTGTTTAGGTTACATGCTTCTTCTATCATTTATACCTTTATTCTGCTTCGTCTTCATCAACACTATTTAACTTCTACTGACTCAAATAATAATTCGAGTAACCTCATAACCTTTACTTATGCATTTAATTTCGAATTCATTGTTCAAACAATTTCAGCTTATTTTTGCGTTAATCCATTTTTTGAATTGATCTTTATATGGGTGTTGTTTGATTTATGATTTGAAGAAATGGGTTTCTGATGTTGATTGTTGGCTTGAGGAAGAGTGCAAGAAGAAGATCGAAAGTCTATGCTCTGGAATAAGTATAATCTTGGAAGAAACTCGAATAATATAGAGACGAAGGAGCCGGGAAAAAAAACATAGTTTGATTGTTTTGATTTGTAGCTATGCTCGTATCTTTTTCATCATTTGTAAGTTCAATGGTTGGTTATTGCACTGGTGTACTGCAGTGTGCTACATCGATTGAGATTTGGGAGTTCAGTAGATTTGTCGTTTGAGAAGAAAATGGGTGTGATTCAGGTGAATCACTGAGTTGGTATCCGAGTTGAATTAAGTGAGTTGGAATTGTGGGGCGCGCTTAAATTGGGTGCAAATAATTGTCGGTTATTATGGGCTAGTGGATCAAGTCAGGTACGATTTCGACCCGACCCGTTACTGCGTCTTCTTAACCGAAATCTGAAGAACATCCCTGTTTTTTCCGATTGATGTTAGCTTTGTTTTTTCTGAATTTCTTAGATTTGATCGTAATTCATGATACGAATTAGTGGTTTCTTAACTTCTTAATGTGGGTTTTTAAATTAACTGATGTATAATCTTTTCGTTATCCTAAATTGATTGATTTAGCAAGAATTGGAAAAACCAAAAAACTGAGTATAATCTCCTGATTGATCGATTCCGATCCAATCACTGGATATTTTGATGATATTGGAGCATGTAGTATGATTGTATGACTGTGTTTGATGGAAATTGGTGATCAATTTGTTCGATTATCACAAATTGGATCTCAATTTCATGAAATTGAAAAGGAAAAAAAAATGGTTTTATTTCCTGGGACATTTTGCATAACTGACAAAAACGCAAATTGTGATCACTTAAAGGTCTCCTAAAGTCGGCCAATTAGCTCTGATTCTCTGAACCACCGCCATCATCAACAACGTTTCAGTTTTGGGGAAAAATTCGAGAGAGAAAGAAGATGAAAAGGTGATTTATGTATTTGCCCCTTATGTGCTTAGGTTTTACCGCAAACTTAGTGAACACGGAGGCAAAACTAAAAGAAGATGCGGAGGGGCATCTTAGTCTTTTCCAACGACGAATAAAACGCAGGGGAATCTATTTCGAATATTCTTTGGATCCTACGGTTTGGATTTAGAGTTGGAAGATCCGACGGTTACGAAGTGTAAAGCTGTTGATATTTTGGTATTTGCATTAAAAGGGGGGGAGATTCTTCAGTTTTAACCGTCACATATGATATCACATCTGGTTATCAAATTTCTCCCTACGAATATATGACATTCGGGTTTTTTGTGCATGAAAAGCTCAACAGTAGAGCGGCTACAATTCATCCTCTCGTCTAGGAATAATCTGGAGAGCTTGTTGCAGCCATTACATAAAGCTTGCAACCCATGATCACAAAGCTTTCTGTACCCATACACAGTAAGGAGTTCCAAATCCTTGCAATTCCGGCCAATAGCTTCCCATCCTTCTAGCTGTATATCCTCACAATTTAATAGGTCCAGTTTCTTTAATAATGGACAACCTTTTGAAATGGTAACAACTGCTTCAGTAGTAACAACAGATCCTGTGAGACACAGATATTCAAGGCCACCACCACTAACCATTGCTTCAATTCCCTCTGGTTTAAATTTGCACTCACCTGCTTCAAGATGTGTTAAGGTGTTTGGACACCTAAGAAAGCCAGTACCAGTTATTCTCAAGCAGTACTTAATACCAAGTGAAACCAGTTGTCTACAGTTTTGCAAGAGAAATTTTATTCCTGAATCAGTAATCGACTGACAATGTGAGATCTTAACCGTCTTCAAGAGTGAACAATGTTTTGCCAGGGCCTCTAAACTTTTATCACTGATTTTAGAACATTCCAACTTTATAAATGTCAAACAAGGGAACCAAGAAAACAATCGACACAATCCGGTGTCTGACTTCTTATCACAGTATTCTAAGCATAGGCTTTGAACATTTGATCCAGATATTGGTGACTAGCTTTCTTTTAATTGTTATCTTGGGGGGATACCTAAGAGACACATACTTGAGATTTGGGAATCGACGCAACAACTTATAATGACCACACTGACACACTAAGGATTCTCTATTGATGTTCTGAATGTGAAGCCAGTGTCGACAAGTTAAACCAAAGGCTTCACGATCTTTTCTAGTGTCCAGAAAGTTAAGTATAATATTTAGACATTCACCTGGGAGGCTTGTGATATTGCATGAGGTTCTGCGGATTTTGCGTCGGCAACCATCATCGTTTTCCCCTTCTTGTACTGCTTTTGCAGTACTGATTTTCCCCGCCCGTTGGTTGTAGCGGCCAATCATGCTCATCCTTAAGGAGTTCGTCCAAGGGTTTCCTTCTTATAAAGCTTCAGGGAGACGGTTTATGTTTTTCTCATGTTTGAAGGTATGATTAAAGTAGAAATCTGCTGAATGTTATTTCATGACCAAGTTTGGTTAAGGGATTTTCTAAGTTGGAATAAACTCACCCAATATTTTTGGGTTATATTGGAATCAACGGATGTACTCCTTCCTTCCCAAGAAAAGTGATACAATATGAATAAGTGCAGAGTGCAGTTAATTTTCTTTTCTTTTTTGTTTTGACATTTTATTTACATTATAGGTCTACAAATTATTTCTTAGGGCATTTCTGTGTATCTCCTTTCTTAGAGGTAAAGCGACAGGGAAATTTGATTCTTAACCTTCCTCTTTAGATGTTCATGTTATAACGCATTGGAATGGAATTATATGTGCAGGTTGTAGTTCATAATAATTAGCTGTTTTTGGTACTTGCATATAGTGTAACATAGGATGCTGGTCTTCGAGGTGATATATAAGCAGCTCTTGCAGGAACCGTTTATGAAGGCAGTATGCGGTATTTATTCCTTATTGTGAATTTGAACCTGCAATCTGCATGGATCGATGATCAGGTTCTTCTTTCTACATATTTCTATGGTTGTCTGCAAGAAGTTGAAGCAAGCAAGTGAACACGCAAGATAAGCTGATAATGAGTCCAAAATTCTTTACCAGTTTTCTACCGTGTGTAAGTTCTCTTTTCCTACCCCTCTCCTCTACCAGAGAGTTGCCACCATGTCTACTAGCAGCAGAGAAAACGTTCATTCATGGCACAAGGTCATCTAATCCCATACTTAGCTTTAAATGTAGTTGGTAAAATCCCCATAGTAGAGATTTTACCAATACACCCATACTTAGAAACCATAAGCCCAACATATAAACGTATTTAAAATATAAACATCCTTATCATATAACTCAACACTTGAACACAGACATGAAATGTAACTATGAATTGTAATCACAAACACAGCATATAGATCTGCAAACCATAACTCTCATGTATAGAATATCATTAACAAATTCCTTACACCTCACCTTGCAAAGGAGATTCACTCTACAGCAATATCAAGATCTTACCAAGAATTTGAGCTAAAGAGAAGAAGATGGATTCCTCTCAATAAATAAAACCCTAGTAATCACTCTTCCAACCCCTTTCTCAGTGGGCGTACATAACCTTATATAGGCAGTAGTTACATAGTGGAGAACAACTAATACATACAAATCCTTCTGACACTATTTGTCTTCTTACTGCTATCTTCAATACCGCCGTCCTTCTCCAACACCTCAACGCCCTTCCTCTGCATCTTCAGCGTCCTTCACTTTGGATTGGATAAGATTGATGACTCGAATTCCACTGAGTCAACAAGTCAATTCTGACAATCCGACCGTTCTGCTCAGCATTAAATGCTCAACCAACTTATTCAATTTTTGTCGATAAGGTGCCGCTGTCACTTATCTTATGATATGCCGTTGTGCCCACTTTCTCTTCAGCGCCATCTTCCTGTAGTTGATGACCGCCAACGTATACCGCTGCCACCGTTCTACGTTTCTTATGGATGCCCTCCTTAATACAAGTCCTCTCCTAAGCACCCTAAATTAGCCTAAGACATTTTCTACACTCACATTTTGCCTCTTTCATCTTTAGGGACCTTGGTCGCTGAAGATGAACATTCCAATTCGCTGAAAATGCCAACACCTCCTCCTCTGTACAATGGCATGCCGTAAATATCGGAATTGCTTTATGACCTGTAACCTGCTCAGCCCGTCGAGATCCCTCTCCTATAAATACCCTGATTCACATCACTTAATCCTATTTCACTTTCAGCTTTTCTTATCTTCTTTCTCTGCAACCCTAACCCTAACTGCCGTCGCTCCGCCACTGTTCCACCAGAAACCACCATTTTCCGCCTCTTCTCCGCTTCTTCTTAGTATAAAACCCTTTCAAAGTCACTTCTCTATCATTTCCTCCACCAAGATTCACTTTTTTATCTATTTTTCCCTTACTCCGGTGATTTTTCGTCTCTGCAACTTCCGTTTTCCGATCAATCTTCATCTTCTCCGGCTTCCCAATGGCTTCTACTGATTCTTCCTTTGATCCTAACTCAGAATACCAACAACAGGGGTCTAACCATGAGGACGTTGAATCCTCCTCAAGTTCTCAAAACCAGGAGTCTGATGATGAAGAATCTTCAGAACTCAGCGTTGAACCCTCTTGGGGTGATGACTGGGAGGGATACTGCAACAAGTCCCATGCAACTACCTCAGCGCTTAAGATCTCTCCTCTAGACGGCTTCACCACCTTCTTTGAAAAGCTTCTCTTAAAGCATATCCGCCAAAACAGCCAAGGCGAAAACTGCCTAGTTATCTCCATGGGCCAGATCAAGGCTGGGTATTGGTTCCCTCTCTATGATCCCGCTAACCCCCTTCTCCTTCAACTGCTGATGCACATAAACAAACATCCTGCCCAACTCTCTGGTAATTCCATTCGTATATTATATGAATGGGTTGCCCGCAGTAATGGCTATTCCCTCTATCCGAAAATCGCCAGGACTTCTTCCTTTGCCAATAAGGAACTATATACTGTTGAAAATTTCATAGATCAATATCAAGTGAAACCTAGCCTTAGAGCCGGTGAGCCTTGGTTATATCGACTTGAATCAAGAAGGGGTGTAAACAACGACAAGAAATTCCTAAGAGATGTTGATAAGAAAACCTCCACCGCTGAGAAACCCTCACTCCGCCATAAGTCTGAAAATCACTGGGGTGACATTCCCTGCCTAGTTGAAGGTCCTTGGCTCAAGGGTTTTGAAGATGAGAATAGAACCATTCCTCGAAAGACTTTTCTTCCACAACATTCTGCCCTATCCACGCATGATTTTTGGTCTGCCCACTGGGATGAGGAGAATCAATATCTCAAAAAGAACGACGAGTTCGTTGCTACTGATAAGGGGCATTGGACTAAGAAGCCTGAATTTTGCAAACCACCCTCCAAAGGAAAGAAAGGCACAAAAAGAAAAGAAAAAGATGGAGATATTTTTCAGGTAACAAACATCCTACCACTGTCTTGAAATATATGTATATATTTGCCTCTGTTTGTTATTTTAACAGTCAGCGATGATTTTTCTTTTCACAGCCAGCTTCAAAGAAATCTAAGCCATCGAAGCCACTTAGTGCTATGGATAGCGTAAAGGCTGCTCTCAGCATTCTTCCTGGGATGTCTACTACTAAACCAAAAAAGGGTGCCGTCCCCAAATCTTCTTTTGCTGCTAAGAAAGTTGAGAGTTCTTCCAAGACTAAAGGGAAATCTTCCAAGTCCAAACCCAAGACATTGGCGTCCAAAGGAGGGCGTCCGACCAAAACTCCCAAAGCTACTCCTGATTCTGAAATTGAGGACCAGTCGGTAAGGTCTACTGAACCAATTATCCCTGCTGAAGTGATTAAGGAAGTTCCTATAACTCCTGATACCACCATAAATACTGAAATGACTACCGCTGAGACCACCATTGAAGTCACTGCCGGGATAACCAATCAAGCACGGTCTCCTATCCACCCAAGCAATGAAGATGTGTCGCCGTCTGCCTCTGCTGTTACTGACGCCGCCAAGCTTCTTTTTCAATGTCTATCTCTAAACAATCTGCCTCAGGAATGACTAACTCTAGCTCTTTGAAGAGCCAACTTCCTGTCAATAAATTGGCAGAATCTTTTGCTGAGCTGATTGCTCAAGACAAGGGAGGTCCCAACACCCTCTACTTGGAATCTATGAGTAAATTGAGTGAACCTGGATTAGCGCTAAAACCTTCTGAGTTGACTGCCGCTGTATCTCGTCTTTCTCCCTATGATCAGCTCTGTAGTGCTATCCTGGTAAGTTGTTGCTTCAACCCTCTCTCTATGTCATATGTTCTTACATTTTCTTCTTTATTAATAGATTGGTGTTTTAGGAATTCCAACGCAATCTTGGCGGTATTATGCTGAGCGCCCAGTTAAGACAAGAACTTGACAACCTTCGTCAGGCAAAGGCCACACTGGATCAAGCAAATGCTTCCTTGGAACACCGGTTAGAGGCAGAAAAGAAAGAATGTAATCGTATGCGTATTAACTACAACAGAGGGAGAAAAGATCACCAGGAACTCCAAGGTTAGCAATTGTCTCCAATTTTTCATATAATAGTCTTTCATTCTGTTTTCTTTTGCCCAACGTCTAGTCCCTTTTCCTTATAAGGTCGCCGGCAACATCCTGATAGTCGACTACAGCAGGCCGGAATTGAGATTGACAAGTTGATTAGCGCTAACGCTAAGCAACGTAATATGTTACTCAATTTTGGCCAAGATGTTAAATGGTACCGTCAAGAATTGCGTAATGTCACTGACCTTAACGTAAATCTTGATCACCTGCTCAAAGTTTCTCAAGCGGATGAGGCATGGCATAAGAGCGAACGTGAGAATGCTTCCCGCTTAGTGGAGTTAGAACGTAAAGCTAAAGAAAAGGTTATTGTGGAGCATATGAAGTTGTCTACCCAACTGAAGAATGAGAAGGCCGCCGTTGCTCGTTTGTCTTCCCAATTGGTTTGCAAGGTTGCTGAACGGGATTCCGCTCTCGATGAAATTCAGCGTCACAAAGATTTCGCTCAAATCCATGGAAATCGCGCTAGGCAACTAAGTGAAGAAAATGAGAATCTTAGACGTAGGATCAGAGAAGCCGTCGGTCCCTGCTCTGATGAAGAAGTTTTGGATAATTGGGTCAAATTAATGTTGCCCAATAGGGTATACGTATGTATGTTAATGAACTAGAAGGTAGTTTCTAGGGTTTTTGTTTTCTGCCTACTCAACAAGTCACCACTGCCTCAGTTTCTAACTCATTTTCTATTTTGGTTTCAGAGAAAAACAAGAAGCTTGAATCTCAGCTAGAAGAGCGGTCTACTGCTATGAAAGAGCATGAAAGTTGTGTTTCTAGGATTGCACAACTAGAAGAACAAGTTAAGGAACATCAATCATGTGAGAATGAGCTGCATAAGCTGAAGTCAGAACATATATTATGCACCGGCAGGATTACCAACTTGGAAAATGAAGTTCAGACTCTCCAAGAATACAAAGGGTAATTTGAGATGGAATCCTCCAAATCTGCTAAACTTCAAAAGATAAATGATCACAAGCAATCTGAGTTGAATATTGCCAAGAAGACTGCATTAGACAAAGATGAGCAGCATGCTGTCATGCTAAGGGCAACTGGCTTTATCGCCATCCAAATGTTCTTGTCTAAATTATGTCCCAAGCACAAGATAAAGATACCGAAGGCTTATGCCCCTGACTGTCTTCCACCTGATATGGATGGTGCTCCTTCTACCGCTGATGACGAGAGTTCTCCTTCTGCTGCTGACAAAACTGTTCTAATTGATAGCGGATCAGAGCCAGAAGAGGAAGGTGAAGATGAAGAAAGGGATGAAGATGAAAATGAAGGAAGTGAAAAAGATGAGGATGAAGATGCTGACGAAAATGTTGCTAGAGACGATGGGCGTCCAAATCCTAGTGGAGAGAATCTTTCTCACAATGACGGCAGAGAAGCCAATGCCGTTAATGACCAGACTACCTCTGAGAACCAAAACCCAGGCGCTGATCAATCAAACAAGGGAAAAGGTGCAATTACCGCTAAAGGTGGAGAAGAAGAAGACGATGACACTTTTGTCAATAATCTGAACATGGCTGTTGACAACTCCTTAAAGCCTCCAGAATTTCGAATCTACCAAGATGGTTCATCCTTCAGCCATCAAGTGTAATATGGATATATGTTTTGTTTTAGTTTTCCTTGCCTTTGTTTATCATGAGATGTGTTTGCATCTCCCGTCCTTTTGTTATGGAACTTTAATGAATGTATGTTTTTCTATATATGCATTTGCTAGACTTTTGAGTCTTTCTTTCTTTTGCCGCCGGTATAATCGAATCCATTTTTGGTTTCAATGATGAGCTGACAGCTTCTTTCTGACCACATCGCAACCTTCCGTTATACATTGTTACTTGTGCCCGTCGGCGATCTAATATAAGTGGTTGGTTAACCGAGAGCCGTCCCTACAGGGAGTTCTCTTGGAGTTTTATATTTTTCTGCCATCACTTACAGATCAACAAGTAACACGTCAGGAGTTACAGCACCAGTTAGCCAGATTCACTGTTATTCAAAGCTATGATCATTGAAATCCAAAATGTTTCGTTATGTCCCGGCGTATAATTTTCATGGCAATTTTGCCTCAGTATATGGCTGTTGAGCCTTGTAAATTTTCTTGGCAAATTTGCCTCAGCGTATGGCTATTCCCTTGTAAATTTTCTTGGCAATTTTGCCTCAGCGTATGGCTATTGAGCCTTGTAAATTTTCTTGGCAATTTTGCCTCAGCGTATGTATCGCCGTATGTAAATAATTAGAATGACACAACAATTTGATAACGGGGTTCAGCGCATAAAAGGAAACCTACATCCCCGGATTTTATTTGCTGCAAATTACAAAAGCTAATAAGACTTCTTGGGTATTATGCCCGCCCAAGACTTCGGATTTTACATGCAACCTTATGGATAAAACCTCTTAATAAACTTAGCATTCCATGGATGCTCAAGTTTTTTACCATGCTCATCAATTAACACATAGGCTCCACTTCCCGCTACACGCTTAATAACGTAAGGACCTTCCCAAGTTAGTTCCAGTTTCTTACATCCTTTCTTCTTCTGATACGGCGGTACTTCTCTTAATACCAAGTCACCAGGCTGATATTCCCTTAGTACGACGCGCTTGTTATACTCCCTGGCTAGACGGCGATGATAATTTTCCATGTGGGTCAAAGCAATTAGCCGTTGTTCTTCCAAGTCATCTAGTTTTGCCAAGATTAAGTCTGTATTGAGATTCTTCTCCCAAGCTTCATGTTTTGTTGTTGGCAATATAACTTCTGACGGAAGTACCGCTTCTGCACCAAAGGTGAGTAAAAGGGGGATGCACCAGTTGCCTCTCTAATAGTTGTTCTGTAAGACCACAAAACATTGTGAAGATGCTCGCACCAAGCTTTTTTATGCCGAAAAACTCTCTTTTTCAGTCCCATTCCTATTGTTTTGTTTGTGGCTTCTGCCTGCCCTTTGCTTTGAGGATAAATAGGAGTCGACTTTACCAGCTTAACACCGTATGTAACTAACAGATTTTCAATATTCTCGCCGACCAACTCCTTCCCATTATCAGTGCAAATTTCTGCCGGGACACCAAAACGACAGAATATATTTTCCCATATGAATGTAAACACCTCATTTCCTGTTCTTTGCCTAATTGCCTTGGCTTCACACCACTTGGTAAAATAATCTGTTGCCACAATGATATACCTTCTCTGTCCTGATCCTGGTGTTAACGGTCCGATGATGTCGATCCCCCACTTGGCAAAGGGCTAAGGACTTAATACTGAATTTAATGAGACTGCCGGCGCCTTTATTCTTCTTGCATATAGCTCACAATTCCTACACCGCTTAGCATATTCTGCAGAATCACCATTCATCCACGACCAGTAATAACCTTGCATCTTTACTTTTAGAGCCAATGCCCGCTGTCCGCTATGATTTCCACAATCTCCCTCATGAATTTCTTTTAACAGCCTCTTTCCTTCCTCACTTGATACGCATCGTAGTAGTGGCCCAGCAAATGATCTTCTGTATAACACGCCGTCTCTTAACTCATAATTTCCTGACCTGCTTATAACTTTATGTGCTAATAATTTGTTTCCAGGAGTGGTGAGATGCTCTAATTAAGTAATATCTGATAGGAGTCCGCCAAACTGTTTCCGCTGACTCTTCAATGTCTACCGCCAAGACTTCTCGTTGCCTTATTTCTTCTATTGATGACATCTTTAACCTTTCAATTGCAATTGACGGCACCTCTGGATCTGCCATCATAAAGGAGATAAACGCCAGCGCATCAGCATGTCCGTTGTCATTTCTACATATATGTCTAAATTCGATGCCGGTAATTTTGTTAGCGTACTATCTTGCCAACTGTAAGTATTTTTTCAATGAACTATCATGTGCTTCATATCTTCCTAAGATCTACCGAATGACCAGTTGAGAATCACTAGTTAAGCGTATGTTGCTGATGTCCATCTCAATGATTAACCTCATAGCGTGAATTACCGCTTCGTATTCTGCTTCATTGTTTGTAG
>JAJJMA010078663.1:0-16894 GCA_023529015.1 Papaver nudicaule
CTCCTTCTTTCTCTCCCAATCAACTCTAAAACAAAATGAATTTCTCTCTCCAAAATTTTTATTACCTTAACTATATAGATTATGATATCATGATTACCACTAATCTAATGATAATAAAACACTAACAAAACTTCATTTAAAGGGTAAAACTGTACATTTTATAAGGGGTTTTTGGTTTTGGGTTTTGATGACCCTATTTTGTTACGGTTTGAAGTGCCAACAAAATTCTTGCAGTGCCAAAAACAACACATTATATAATAGCTTATGCATGCGGGCTTCAATGTTTTGTCTGAGCCCATCACAGGCCCAATAAAGTCATTGGAAATGAAAAAGAAATAGAAACAGAAGAGAAGGCCAACGGAAAAATGGTTTGTATACTTGGGTATGATTCAGTCTCTGGCTCTTTACCTCGATCTCTAGGTTGCATCTCCATTAGTTTAGAATGATAATCCGGTAATCCTTATTTCTAGTACGAATTTTATCAATGTTTGGAAGGTATTCCTCGTACTCTCATTGAAAATCACTAAGCAAGTTTAAAAATCGTCTATATTGTTATAAACCAATGTTTATTGTCTAAGATGCCCTTTTGTATTTGAACTTAGGGTTTACATAACTTGGGTATTAAGTTTTCTATACATATAGATAGAGGCTAAAATCTATGTATTATATACACACCTTAATGAAATTTCTCCTTCTTTGTCTCTCTATTTTCTACCTTGTTTCTTGGTTTCTACTACGTGATCAGCACGCTCTTCGCTGAGCCATATTGCTAAGAGAAACATTAAACCTCGGATCAAAGGAGATATATCTTAACTTTTTTTCTATTCAGTTAATTTAATATGTATTGATTCCGAATTGGTTCATATATTCTTTGGCTAACTTATTTTGTCCTTTTATGTAGTGTTAAATGGGATTTTGGGTCACTGTTATCTCCTTGTACGTTACGATTCTTTCAAGAGTAACCTCTATGGATGATGGACGACCCGTATAGAACACACGCACAAGTATCACTCTTTGTAGAGTAAAATTTAAACAATTTCATTTTTCTTTTCTAAATATTACATATTGCATGATCAATTATCAATGTTGATTTATCTTTATTATTATATATTTGTGCAAAATAGGTGATCAATTTCAAAATTAGTTTGATCTCCTTTTCTTTTCTATTTTTCTTCATATAGAAAGAAAAATAAAATCCATCAAAAGATGGTTTACGGTTCCTATTCCACTAATGAAACCGTAAAACAGTTTTTATTCCATTACTGAAACTGTAATCACCATAATTCAGTGGTGTTTTTGGACTTGATTGTTGTTACATAATGAATCACATGCATGGTTGTGGACAACCTACGGCCAATTACTTTGGTATCTTTGTCAATTGGACATTGATCATGTATTCATATATGGTTTCTGTTCCTCGCAAGAAACCATCCGTCAACCACGTAGTGGATTTTTTTTTTTCAATAAAGATATATAACGATTTATGAATTCTTTATTTTCTTAAAAAGAATCATATAAACCAATTAAAATTGGATTTTCTCTATCTATCCTTAAATGAGATATCGTTATTATCAATTTTAATTAACATTTTCAAATACCAGCGAAACGAGGAATTGCTCAATTCCCGAGGGATATCAAGCAATTTTATTTTTTCCTCGTGGTATAATCTCCAAAATTTGGACCGTTGGAATACGATATGACACATTGATTAGTGGGTGCGCACCCGGCTTGTTAGCATATATTATAAGTCCTTGTAGTGACTAAATCTTGAAATTAATTTCTTTTGATATAAGTGTCCATGTTTTCATTCTATTTTATTTGAGAGTGAATGATTATTTTCTCGTCAACCCAACTATGCGACGAAGTTATTGGAGATTTATTTGAAAATCCGTGGTTGATGGTAAAAATGTACGTCTAGTTCACTACAAGAAAAATGGACTATTGCAACACGTCGATTGTGTGGCAAGAACCCATGTTTCATGTGGCAAAACCCTTGTTGCTACACAATAATTTGTTGCCACACCTGTAGCAACAATCCATGTGGCAATAAGTTATTACCACACCTTAAATATCCTGTGGCAATTGATGGGCTTTTTGCCACATCAAATGGTGTGGCAATAAAACGACGCTAAAATGTATTTTATTGTTCAAACTTGTTTTTTTTTTATTATTATTATTTTATTATTTTTTTTCAATATCATTTTATATAAAATAAAAACGGAAATTTTTATTTTCTTTTATATAATAGGGAATAAGTAATTCTCTTTTTATTTTTTTTCGTTTTAATGATTAATTTATTTTTTATTTTTTTTAATAATAATTTTATTAACCATCATCAACTGAAATGGGTAACGAGATCAAAATCTTCTCGATTCGTAAAAATGGTAACGTGATCAAAATCTTCCTTCATTAAGTAAATTTCATTTCGTATACAGTACATATTTCCTTCAAATACATAACATAAAATCTGATCATACATCATAAATGATTTTACATGACCATCATGATTTTGAGAAAAAGAAAAAACAAATGCTAAATTTCATTCCAATCTTTTACTATACTCTTGCAAAATCAGTGTTCTTCATCCCAAACACCATCATCTGTACTCCTACAACAGAAAGAAAAGTCAATTGCAAAATTAAAAATAATTCAACAAATCTATACATAAGATTTTTTTTATGGAACACAGATATTACCATGCACTCATTCCAGATCTAGTTCCTTTAAAATCTTCCCAACTATATTGAATTATCGGTCCTGTAAAATTATTAAAAAGTAGATCAGGTCTTAAAAACCAAAAAGAATGAAAGAAAAACAAACTTAAGCACACAAAAAAGCCAAAATTCTTCAGCCGGATCTGACTGCATCCCAAGAAAAAATATACTTCATATGGAGAAAAATCTTTCACACAAGATTAATCGTATCAACGAAACTCCTAGATCTAAGAGGTTGCTGCAAAAAGGAGGAGGAGAGCAGTATAAGAGGTAGAGAGAGAAAGTGAGAAAGAATATCAAAATCAAAATTTCAAAGAGAGAAAGAGAAGTGATAATGACCTGATATACGGTTCTGGAGAGTGGCGAAAACAGAAACCACCAAATCATCAAAGGTGCTATGTAGATCTCTAGACTTTTTGATGTCCAGGAGAGAAATTGATTCAAGACAGTATCACGGCTACTTGGTCGATGAGTCGGAGAAAGTTAAGAAATTGGAAATCTTTCAAAGGAATTGTTCACCGCTTTGAGTGAATGAATTTTTGTTTAAGTTTGGAAAAGGGTAATTTAGAGCAGAAGAGGTTTTGGGATTTTTATTAGCCGGCTTTGAGAGAAAACTGATTGTTTGATTTGACCAGGACCACAATGTGCGTGAACTTGGACGTGGAGGAATTTAGTGGATATACTCCAAAGAATATTCAGTAAATACAAATATTGAACGGAAATTTAATACTCCCTCCGTCCCACATAAATTGAGCTAGTTGGGATTTGCACAATTATTAAGGCAAGGAAGAGAGAGATTTTTTTTTTTTCATGTATACCCTCAACTATTGTTATTATTCTACCTCCACTCTCTCTCATGGGACCACTCTTCCTTTGACTAAAAAAGGATAGTTTTGAAAGTTCATGGTATAAAATAGAACTAGCTCAATTTATGTGGGACAAAATCAAAATAGAACTAACTCAATTTATGTGGGACGGAGGGAGTATATATTTGTTGCCTTATATGACTCAAAAAAGAGTTGATATCTCTATTAATTAAATTATTCCTGCCTAGTGCCACGTCCATGTGGCAAAAACTTTAACTTATTGCTGCACCGGCGAATCATGTGAGGCAAAAAGTCATTATTAGCCACAGTATTCGCGTGTGTGGCAACATATCTTACTTTATGCTACACCTATTGTGTAGTGTAGCTAGAACCCACTTATTGCCACATCATTTTTATATGTGTGGCAAGGAAATGTAGCAATAGACTCATTTTCTTGTAGTGGTTGACTACAATTTTTTTTTATGACGTAATGACTCTTGGTTCACATCTGTGGTATTTTAAAAACCCAAAAATTATAAGTATATGTCCTCGAGTTACTTTACGAAACTTGACTTTGTATATGAGTTAAAATTTGTTCCGCCATGATCAGGGGGAGAATATATATGCTACTAAAAGTAGGTGTCAATTAACTTGAAAGTTATATAAATTTTTCTTCCAATATGATCAAATCTTGAAAGGCTGCCATTTTTTTAACATAAGGTGTGAATTAACTCATTTAGCTTTTCTATAAGCTTATGCCATTTGAAATGGCAAATCCAATCACATCTAGCATGTAGCGTTTAGAAGCGGCAACAAATAGTGCTCCAATAGAGTCTATTATAATACAATCCTCATTCTCAAAATTAATATCTCTGAGCTCTTTTGAAGAGGAGGAGATTATAATGCCCGTGGGCACTGGTACCCGTAATTTTCAAATTTTCAAAGTATGCATACACTAGAGAATTGTGTGGGATCGTAACAAAAATTGTCGAATATTCATTTACAGCAGCTACTGAAATAATAAATCTCTGCAAAAAAATATCGACATATGTGATTGGTTGGCATATTATCCAAGTTAGGTTGGATAATATAATTCTCGATTGACGCTATTATGGATCCATGACTTTACACCTTAAATATTGCCAAGCCTGAAATTATAGGTTGGTGTTAGTCACAATGCGCAATGAGAGAATTATGGTCGTTCTAAAACGATTTGAGGGTTTTATTTTCTCAGGCCCTAGGATTGGTTCAATAGTATTCGGTTCTCCATATTTTGACGCAATTGGCGTGGTAGTCCCTAAGGACTCATTTGCATTCGCACATAAAATGTGGTCGGAGAACATTATATTTAGGCAGCTACCTGACTTGATTATATCAGGTTTAACAATCTTCACAGTGTTTTTTTTCGAGAAAGAGCAAAATCCGGATTTGTTGATTATATCAACTTTATAGGACTCATGAAGAGTCCTGAAAAACACTAAAATCCACGTTTTTAGAAGCATAAATCTCGTTTTCCATTAATTTGCAGTTTAAGAGTTGCTTGCATAAAACTCGTTTAACGAACTAGAGTTTTAATTTTGATGCTTATTTTGTGTAATACTTATAGTTGAGTTAGCATCCATAATTAGTCAAAAGTTGTACTCTTTTCCCTTCGTTTCAGGTTTTGTGCTGTGTGGTTTTCCTGACAAGGTTTTAATGAGGCAACATCTTGTTGACTTTATATGAAAGTTTCATTTTGATGCTCATTTATTGAATACTCATGCAGTTGAGTTAGCATACGTAAATACGTCCAAAGTTGTACTCTTTTCCCTTCGTTTCAGGTTTTGTCCCATGTGGTTTTCCTGACAAGGTTTTAATGAGGCAACATCCCGTTGACGTGGAATTTTTCTTTTCAAAATGTTGATATTGTGCTCTTTTTCCTTCGTCCAAATTTTGTCCCATTGGGTTTTATTGGCAAGGTTTTAGTGAGGCAATTTATTTCAACATGGTGGTCATCCAAGGGGGGGTTGTATAACTCGGTTATTTGGTGCATGCCCACCATTTACTAAGTAATTTTTTATCAGACCAAATCAACATAACCTTTTCATTAGGCATTTGGATGTCCGTCTGATCCCCATACGGAGTATACATTCACTTACTGTAATGTATTCATATCTTGGTTATTTGGTGAAGAAACTGCATCAAACCACTTCTGCAAATCATCTCGTGAAGCTAGAAATCCATGAAACAAATTTTCGATGTGTTGAAGAAGAACAAAGACGTGCAAGAGTATTATTCGAAGACAATACCGCTTGAGTAACGCTAAAGAAGACTTCATCCACTTAACAGGTTTCTTCAAGGAAGCAAGCAATCTTCAGCATTCAAGAAATTTGTTCATCAAAATTAGACAGTCTCGACTTAAAGATTTGCAAGCCAAGATTCAACTGAAGTACTCATCAGGGGGAGCGTCATCATCAAAGACGCATTTACAGGAGATAACGCGTTGTACTCTTTTTCCTTCGTCAAGGTTTTGTCCCACTGGGTTTTCCTTGTCAAGGTTTTAACGAGGCAACATATGCGTGTCCAACACTGATTTAAGTCGTTCATTTTTCAGGTTTTTCTCTTTTGAGTTTTCCTGATATGTTCATAATAACTTAGACACAGTGGTCATCAGGGAGAGTGTTATAAACCAATGTTTATTGTCTAAGATGCCCTTTTGTATCTGAACTTAGGGTTTACATAACTTGGGTATTAAGTCTTCTATACATATAGATAGAGGCTAAAATCTATGTATTATATACACACCTTAATGAAATTTCTCCTTCTTTGTCTCTCTATTTTCTACCTTGTTTCTTGGTTTCTACTATATATTTCCATTGACCATAATGATGGTCAGTGACAATTGTAGGGGTTGTGCTACAAGACCACTGACAGTGAAGAAAAATATAAAATGCAGACCCAACCAGAATCGACCTAGACGGAGAATCTAACCAGACATTGAAGAGTGGAGAAACAATATATTTCCCAACGCACCAGCTCGCATGATGACAATGGATTGCAGCACAAAATGACCCTTTGGTCCCTATCTTATGTAATGCAAAGTCAAATCAAGGTAGCAATAGCTGTGTCGTGCTTAAAGTCGCACTTTCCCTAGAGTAAAAGAACATTTGTTATTAGTTTCAAAGTCTCCGCAGAACAATTCATCGATCAAAAAGAAGCAGCAGCATAGAGATTTTCGAGTTTTCTTTGTTTGGTTTTGTTTGGTGAGTGCAATTAGTGATTCAATGAGGAATTGATTGTTTGTAATTGAGTTCAGAGATTCATTTATCAAACAATATTGTGAGAAAATTTACCAAACAAGATTGTGAGAAAATTTCTTAAGATTTTGGTGTGGGTTTGGGTTCGTTAAAAGTACATCAACATATTCTTCACCAGCGACATCATCAATATCAAGCTGCAATGTTGAGCTTTCCAGAAGACATCAGCATGAACATCCTAAAAAGGTTACCCATAAAACCTCTCTTAAGATTCAGGTGTGTATCCAAGTCTTGTTACAAGTTTATCAAAAGCAATGAGTTTGTTAAACTCCAACTTAATCATTCTTTGGAATATGGTGATGCTGGTATCCTATATATTGACTATGACTATGGTAGGAAGCTTGCTTGTGTTGATTACGACTTACCGTCCTCAACGTTAAGCAATACGGTTGTCCATATTGATTACCCATTGGAACATAAACACATAAGACACATTTTAGGATCTTCTAATGGATTAGTATGTTATATAACATTTGAGAATGATGTTATCATTTGGAATCCGCACACTATAGAGTACAAGAAAATACCAACACCACCGGTGTTGAAATTTCTACCTTGCTTTTTCAAGTATGGGTTCGGTTACGATTTGAAAACAGATGATTATAAATTTGCAAGACTGGCAAATATGTTTGGGCAGTATTGTGAATTTGCTATCTATTCGTTAAGATTAAATTTGTGGCAGACGTGCAGGGTAATTCCTCCTTCATTTTCTTATCAAGATCTAGTGCTCTTTAAAGGAAATTTTCACTGGGTGGGAACTCCTGACGACTCTGAACTCCCTAGAATGATTTGCTCATTTGATGTTGGTAGGGAAGCGTACAAAGAAATTCATTTATTTACCAAGAGTGGACGTGTAACCATAGGAACGCCCGTTTTTAGACGGAAATTATTCATAATGACTCATAGTAGATTAGTGACTCATAGGGTCAAACTATGAAGTCTTATATACGGTTATGCCACTGAGAAATCGAGTGTCCGGACATTTAGTCTAATCTATATATATGTGAGAAAGAGAGAGAAAGAGAGTGAGAAGAGAAGAGATCGAGAGACAAAGAGGAAGAAGAGGTCGATGTGATCTTGGTAAGCGGTGTTTCTAGGGTTAACAGTTTCAATTCGATCTCCTCTACCATGATTCATAATCCAGTCAGGATTAATTTCGAGGGATTCAAAACGCTGATTTCTAGGGATTCAGAATCCAGTCAAGATTAATTATTCGTCCAGACCGATTAATCAACGAAAACGGAGTTTAACCAAAAAAAATAAGGTAATCGATATCTCTCCATTAGAATTGATTGATTTTATTTTGGAATCACAAAAAAAAAAAAAAAATCCCAAATATGATTTTGAAGGTAACCTATCAGCAATTCCGTCTTTCAACCGAAGTTTTTTTTTTTTTTTTTTTTTGGCATAGGACTATCGCGATTGCTAGGTTATTGTTATGCAATATAAAGTTGAGTGCAAAATGTTTGGGGTAATTGTCCAAATTATACGTATACGCTTGGTTGCCGAATGAAACTGTACTGTAATATGTTTAAATTTACGTCCTCGCATATACAGTATTTGTATGCTAGCTGAAAAAGGCTAGTAAAATGAATAGGCTGGATGGTTTGTCAAATCTGCTTAATTTTCACCTCAATAGTCCAGTAACAATTTGCTCATGGTATATTTTCTTATAGTATGTGCGGATAATGTTTTTTTTTCCGAATAATTCAAACTTGTGGTGGTAGGTTCTAAATAATGGATTCTGGGAAACTGGCCGAGAAAGAGAAGCGTCCCAAGAATGGGAAAACAAGTCGTAGAAGAAACTCTGCAGCTTTCGATAACTCGGCAGTTGTGGAGGACTCTGCAGCTGAGGACAGGTAAAAAGGTTGTTGAATGGATCTTTCATACCCTCTTTTATGTGGTTATTCGGCACTCTTATCATGTCTGTCGTTGCGATAATAATGACAACTCAACAAACTCGCCTTACGCTGACTAACAATCTTGGTAAAACCGACGATTTTCAGCACTTGTGTACCATTTATTTGCAACTTGATCAGTGTTTCGTTCAACTCTTTATTGTGTTTTTTAGTAGGTATATTTACCCCAAATATTTAAGGAAGGCATGCTGCAAAATTAACAATTACTCCAGCTTGATTACACTTGGAGATGTGTGGAGTGTAATGTCTAAAACTGAGGAAGCACAGTTCCGTGAAACTGCAATTGGGTATCTGATGGACATGCCAGCAAAACAAAAATGGTCTGCGGCGGTATTTTGTTTTTTGATGAGCAGGAGGATCAATGTCGAACCTGAAAGAAGAACAGATGATGAAATCTGGTTTAATATTCAAGAATCAAATAGAGAATTGTGTTTCCGAAAGGAAGACTTTGCTCTGATATCTGGTCTCAACTTTAGACAATTATCGGATAGAGATTTCATCGTTCCAGCTGGGAAGTCGAAACTCATGGAGAAGCATTTTCCGAGAAAGAAAAAAACGAAAGGAATGGATTTATATGATTTCCTTATTTTCAAAACGGTTGCTTGCAATAGGGATGACAAGAAGTACCCAGGATCGGATAAAATGAATAGGCGGAGGAAAATATATATCAACAAGGAACCGGTTCCATGTGAAGCTGCGGATAGGGTAAAAGTGGCCTTAATATATGTTGTCCACATGTTTTTACTGGGGAAACAAGACATCCATTATATTGATGCAGATCTATGGCATTTGGTGGAGAACCTCTCAGATTTCAACAATTATCCGTGGGGTGAAAGAGTGTACAAGAGCACTTTTTGTAAAAGTGTATCTGCCTTTGATTTCCAAATTAAAAAAATAGCTAAAAATGAACAACAAGAACATCCGCGTGGTGTAGTTGTGCAGTCTGTCAAGCCACAAGGAATGCCACAAGTTTTGGTGGTAAGAGGGACTGGCTAGATATTTTATGAACTGCTAATATTTTTGGCAAATTTGTTTAATAGTTTTGTTTGTATTGTAGGTTTGGTTCCTTGCTCTGTTCCCGGGAGTGCTTGAAACGTGGGGAGAAACAGTGTCTAATGGTCTATTTTGGCGGCCCCTTATGCTTAAGGTGTTGTGCCTTAAAACAATCAACCATAACCAACTAGTTGAAACAGTGAAACGATCAGAGTATACTGAATACATAATGCAGTCTGAGCGGGTGGCAGCCCAAGATCGTTTCAGTAGTGATTTTATTGTTCGGGAAGTTGTAAAAGAAGATTCCCTGAATGCTTCAGAGGCTGAATGGGTGGAAGAAAATAAATTAGAGGGTGAAGGTGTGGCAAGAATAGATTCTTTTGAGAATTCAATGGATGAAGATTCTTTTGAAAGCAAATTACTCACGGAAAAGGGAGCACCGGCTTCACGTTCTGGTTCCCTGGATGATGATGGATTACATAGGGAAATTAAAAGACTTGCTGGTGTGGTGGGTAGTTTAGAGATGAAGATCACCACTCAGGATGCTCAGAAGGATAGATTGCAGGAGATGATAGAAAAAATATTGAAGGGAATGGTATCATTGCAGAAAGGAACAGTAAGTGATTTTCAAATTGTTGTTACGTTAGAATTCTTGGTATTATTTCATTATTTTGCATCTGATCTGTCTTAATCTCACTGATAAGGACAATGAGTTAGCAAAGAAAAGTTAACTATATCTAAAACCACATGAATCTAACCGGTGAAATGATATTCCCAATGAACGTTTAACTGAGTTTGTGTCTCTTTTGCTATAACAGTGTTCTCCTCCAGTCAATCCTCAACTAATGGAAGAGTTTAATCTTGGATTCAGCCATCCTTCAGGAAGCCAAGATACAGAGGATCTTAGCACGCCAGTTGAACATCTTTACAAGGAATCTGTTTTATTTCAAAGTGCGATAAGCGACAAGGTTGGTTTATTTAATTCCATGTTGTCGATAAAATTGCTGTAAGTATTTGCTGCGCCATTAGTTTATTCATGTTTCCTCGGTGCTCTACCAAAACGGTTTTCAAAATTAAGGTTCGATTGATTTACTGGTTATGTATTTATTTTCGCTGTCTAAGATTAAGGGTTTCAGTTGTTTGACCTTAGGGTTGTTCAGTATGTTTTCTTTTGGTGTCCAAGATTATGTTTTGTTGAAAGACTATGGGTTGTTAATATGCCACTTTTGGTATTTAAGGTTAGAGATTGGGAAAAATCAGGAGTTGTTAATTTCGACTTGTTTATTTTGTTTTTGAATTATTTATTTCACTGTCTACTGATTCGTAGGTTGACAGCCAGAAAACGAAAATATACGATTGTGGTAAGAAACTATTTACTACTCCTGAAGAAACTATACCTAGAATGACTAGTCGTGGAATTGTCAGTATGAAAGGTATGTATGAGGCTGATTTAAACGAGCCTGAGTCGGCTATGAAGAGGGTTAAGTTTTCCACAGATGTGAAGTCACCAGATGTGGTTGCGGTTGATAGGAATATTGGGAAAATGGTTGATAAGAATGCTGGGAAGGGGATTGATAAGGTGCAGACATCCATAAACATGAAGGATAATTTCCTAACTTTTAGAAGGGGCTTGCCAATAGCAAAGGAGGATGTAGACAGTCTAAATGATTTCTTGCAGAAAGGGTGAGAACCCCCGGTGTATCCTTTATTTTTTCCTTGGGCTGTCCTTGTATATATTGAATATATAACTATGACTCTCGTGTTGTTTTTGTTGTTTGTATGGCATAGCAATGACAGTCCATTTTCGGGATCCTTGTTGAGTTGTGCTCAATTTCATAAACTACTGGAGCCAGAAGGGGAATTAACAAATGATGTATGTTATATAGCATCGAACACCAACACTAAAATAGGAATTTTAACCTGTGTGATCACGATGTTTGTGTTTGTTCAACTTACATGCTTTTGGGCCGTCACGCAGCATTTTAACCGCATGTTGGAACTCATGAGGCAGCAGACGCTCTCCACCAATGGCAATTGGACGACTGTTGACACTTCCTTTCAGGTACGTTATGTGTAAAATAATCTGTCAGATTGGAGACTGTAGTTTTTTCAGTAAATTGGAAGTGCTTCGTAACTAACCTTCCATTTTGTAACAGCATGACATGAGGAAGGAGGGTATGTTAGAGAAGTATGTGAATGGGGAATTGCCACTTGGGGGTGCTAGACCTTGGAAGGATGTTGAGAAAATATATGGTGTGGTTCTCGTGAATAAGAATCACCGGGTCGCCATATGTATAGATAGAATTAATCAGAAAGTAATTATCTATGATTCTTTTAGACCTAAATACAACACTCACTCAGACGAAGTGTATGAAGAAATCAAAACTATTCGCAAAATGTTGTACGTAAGGAGAGATATAGGTGAATGGGAATCTGAGTTCTGCGAAGGTCTAACTAGGCAGGATTCTGCGTAAGTACTCTTTACTTGCTATCTGTATTTTGTTTAGTTGTTCCAAGTTAAATAGGAGCAAGTCGTGCAGGTATTTTGTTTAGTTGTATTCTCATGTGTTCTATTTTTGCATATAGGAGTAAGTCGTGCGGGGTATATGCCTTGATGTTTATCGAGTATCTGGTCAGGGGTATTGACCTGTCACGTATTAGTAAAGATGAAGTTCTGCAGTACCGTCACCAGATGGCTATACAACTGTATAAGAAACGGTTCATGGAGGTACATTTTCATACACCAAGGCCAATATATTTTAGTTTAGCACCCCTCGGCTGTAACATGTTTATTCTTTGTGCTATAATATTACATCATGATTTAGTTACTAATTCTCTATGCTTATCATTTCTGCACTTGACCTACATCTGAAACTGACTAAAAGGTACACGACAATCGAGTTATAGAAGAAAAAAATACTTGCTTATTTATGAGCCCACATAAAACTAATCGTTAAAACGACACTCAAAACTAATGTTATTTTGGGTTGATATTTCTACTACTAAAACAGGGTCCTCTAACTAAAATGGAAGACAGTGCTGCGGTTTTAACGGTTTCGGCGTGTATGCCGGCTACTAATTCTGACTCTGAACCTGACGGTGAAAGTCTTGTAAGTATTTCTTGCATCTCTTTTTGAAGGTCAAATAAAAATTTCTTTGAGATCAGGGTTTGCAAATGTAGATTAGGGTTTGTTCTTGAACAGACAAGGGTATTTAATCTGTATGTTATATACTAGGGTGTGCGAAACATCTTGGGTTTTGTGCTAATGATGTAGGGTTTGCGAAAATACTTTGGGTTTGTGTTAAAGTAGGGTTTGTCAACCCAGGTTTATTGTTCTCCGAGTTGTTTCTTTTGCTTTCTAAAATTCCGTTTCATTCTCCCCTGATTTTCAGGCCAATATGCTATTGGCTTCCAGAAGACGAAAAAAAGGAAAATGTGATGGGGCTCAATTATCCAGTCGGGCTAATGAGAATGACCTTAAGGTTGTTATAAAAAGGAAGCTTCCTGCCACAGTGGGGTCTCCATCTACTACTAATAGGACTGTTTGTGGAATGAAAGGAGGTAAGTTTGTCCCTGATGTGGATGCTGTTCCGAGAAAGTTTGGGCTTTTGTCACAGTTGAAGCTAGTTGTATCGGGTTCCCTTGATTCCGATGAGAGATGTGCAAAGAGGAGTAAGAGATTGTCGGGGAAGGAGGAGACCACCAAAGGCACAATCAGAAACTTCAGAACTAGCTCGCGAATAAGAAAGCAGGATGTAAACACTACTAATGATTTCATACACCAGGAGTAAGTGTCCCACTATCCTTTGTTTCTTTGTGTTTGTGTGTGTGGGGTGGGGGGGGCTTGTTTTTTTCTCTTAAAGTAACTATGAATATTTGGCAGCATTGAGAGTGATGCAGGGTCCTTATTGAGTTGCGCTGATTTTAAAAAACAAATGGAGCCAGAAGGGGTTTTAGAGATGGAGCCAGAAAAGGCTGTGCTTGTGGTTGAGCCTGATAGTAAATATTTTGATAATGATGCTAAGTTTGTCCCTGATGTGGATGCTGTTCCGAAAAAGTTAGGGCTTATGTCACAGTGGCAGCCGGTTGTATTGGGTTCCCTTGGTTCCGATAAGAGATGTGCAAAGAGGAATAAGAGATTGTCGGGGGAGGAGAAGACCACAAAAGGCAAGAGAAAAAAAGTCGAAAAATTCAAAACTAGCTCGCAAATAACAGAGCAGGATGTAAACTCTGTTAATGATTTCATACACCAGAAGTATGTGCCCCGCTATATCCTTCATTTTTTCTGGGGCTTACTTTTCTTTTTTTTTCTTTTTTTTTTAATATCTTGTTGTTATGGATGATTATTTGGCAGCATTGAGAGTGATGCAGGGTCCGTAATGAGTTGGGCTAATTTTGAAAAAAAATTAGAGCCGGAAGGGGTTTCAACACGGAAGAGGGCTTCAAAAAAGGCTGAGCTTGTGGTTGATGTAGATAGTAAATATTTTGATGTCCGGAAGTACGTTAAGACTATGATAACTGACCCTCGAATCACCGAGGACAATGTAAATGGTCTAAGCCATTTCTTTGACCAAAGGTTAGTCTCCATGGTCTTTCGTGTTTTCTTTATATGTCAAACAAATTCATTGATGCCATCTTACCTATATGTCCATGCCACAGTAAAGTACATGGTGAATACTATAATGATAATGGTAAGTCGTTAGTGAACTGCAAAGCCTTGTTTGGACTACTGCATCCATCTGGTTGGCTACAAGGTGATGTAAGTTACATTACATTTAACCATTTTTATATTGCCAGTGAAATTGACTAGTGTAAAGTTTTTCTTGGATGGGTGAATTTATCTCTTTGGGGTCCTCGTGCAGATTGTTAACAAGATGTTGCACCTGTTGCGACAGTCTAAGCTCTTACCCAATGTGATACATACATGGACATACTTCGAAACCTATATACTTGTATGTGTAAAATAGTGATCGCATTAAACATTTTCCAACTTTTTTGTAATGCACTGGGTAGTAATGCACAAATACAAAGAAACTTTACTTCATTGTTGTTGAACAGGATATGCTTCGGGGGAAAAAGGTGAGGGCATTGAATAAAATCAGATGTGGAGAAACTAAGACAAGCGATGGCGCTAGCCTACCCCCTTGGGCTGAGGTTTCTAAAGTATACGGTGTGCTTAATCTGAACAAGAATCACTGGGTAGCACTTGCCATTGAAATAGCAAATAAGAAAATTACAATTTACGATTCGTTGAGACCTGCAAGTCCTTGTAGAAGTGACAATGTCCCGGAGGAAATTCAGCTTCTTTGTGCATATTTGGAAAAATCAACAGGCGGTGATTGGAAATGTGTTTATTTCGAAGAAATACATCGGCAAACAGATGGGTAACTATATTTATTGGACATCCATCTTTTATTTTCTTCCTTTATAAAGTGGTCGGAAAAAATAATTTATTATTAGAAAATGAAATACATTTCTGATGCATGTCCCATTTATGCATATTGCAGTAACTCTTGTGGTGTCTTTGCCATCAAGTTTATCGAGCATATGGTTAGAAACGTTTGTTTGAAGCAGATTGACCAAAATAAAATTCCTCGATTCCGTTGTGAAATGGCCATGCAATTGTTCTTGCAACAGTTAATGTGGTGAATAACATGTGATTCAGCCCTGGCATATGATTATAGAAGTATTTGTAAGAAAAGATTGGTACCACGGTACAAGTAGTACCATATTTTTATGGAAAATATTGGTAGTAGTTGCTTCTTTTCTTGTTGTGTATATTGGTAAGAATGTACTGTCCGTTATCCCTGGCATGATACTAGTCTAGAAAGATTCAACTGGTCATATTATGCTCGTCACAAATAGCCTCCATACATTGTTAAATTGTGGGCATCCAACTCAAAACCAATTGGCAATGGTCATATTATACTCGTTACAAATAGCCTGCTCTGATACCATGGTTAGTACTTGGTTCTCATGTTTAAGTTCTCTCTTATACAGCTGGTGTTGTTGGTACTTTCACTGCAAATTTGTTTTGGTAATCTGATTTTGTTTTTCTGGATTGTTTGAATGAAGATTATTATTACCCTCCCTGGTGGTGGAAAAAGGCCATTGTGCCAATTGCCATATAAAAAATTAAGCTGGGTACTCCCCTGAATCATGTGTCACACCACCAGGTATATGATCTATACAGTGCTCCTTATCAAAAACGTCTTAAGATTTTACAGTTTGGTGTCACATGGCCTAAAACCCACCCACTTATTATATATTCCTACTGAGTGTCATAATCAGTCGAGAATATTCACCGAAGCACGAAACCTAACGATGTTTCTCATAGTATCCTAATTGGGTATCAGAATAAGCCAACAATCTGCGTCGGAGCACCAAAAATGACGGTATTTCACCTATTATATTCACACTGGAGTATCAGAATACGCCGGACCCCTTAGGTGAAACTTCTCAAAATTGTATGTTTGAGTTATATTACGCATAAAGAAAAATGTATAACAAGCATTCGTAGGTATTTTGATAGGGTAATGCTCTTTAATTAGCAAAAAAACGTCCTATGATTTTATTTTGGTGTCCCATGGCCTAAAAAGTAAAAACCTCCCACTTATAATATATTCCTACTTGAGTATTAGAATAAGTCGACAATCTTTCATGAAGAACGAAACATGACGATATTTCTCATAGTATTTCCTATAGGGTATTAAATATGTCGACTACCTTCGTCGAAGCACCAAAAATGACGATGTTTCTTCTATTCTATTAATCTTAGCGTATCAGAATAATTCGAACACCTTAGGTAAAACTTTTGAAAAAGGTATGTTAGAGATATATATATGATATCGTAGGTATTTATCAAATGTGGGTAGTTTTGTTTAATTAGTAATAACCTATGATTTCATTTTGGTGTTGCATGGCCTAAAACCTACCCCACTTATAATATATTCCTACTAGAGTATCATAATAAGTCGAGAATCTTTGCCGAAGCACGAAACATGACGATGTTTCTCATAGTATTCTTATTGGAGTATCAGAATAAGACGGGAATCTTCGCTAGAGCACCCAAAAATTGAGAGTATCTTTAAGATATATTACACCTAAGGAAAAATGTGTATCAAGCTTACGTAGGTATTTTGACAGGGTAATGATGTTTAATTTG
>JAJJMA010078669.1:0-11566 GCA_023529015.1 Papaver nudicaule
TTTCAATAAACACAAATAGGTCGCATAAAATCTAGTTTTATTGGCTATCCATCAAGTCAAAGCGAAATATTCAGAAGAAAACACTTCTCTAAGGCTCGTCCTTGCCCTACGCTTATTAAGAAGACAATCATGGTAGAAGGCCACTTCGAAGCTAGGTAACTTAAGTTGTGATGATAGAGTTTATGTTCTTTGGAAATTTTTTGGGTTATTCTGGCGGTTTCTGAAACTAAGGTTGAAGATATTCGATCGCCTGAGAAATTCTTAATCATATTGACATATCTTGGGATACTATTAAATTTCAGCTTACAAAAATCTATTTCGAGTCACAGAAAAGATTTTGGGTCACTAAATAAATTTTAGATTACGAGACAAATTGGAGGGCATGTGATAATGTTTTTGTTAGGTGATATTTTATTTGTTTTTGGTTACAGGACAAATATAGTGATGGAATGTCAAGTTTTGGGATGGCATGGCAAAAATTTTCATGGGGGAATCTTTTTATTATAATAGGAGTATATGGATTATGAGATATATACTAGCCACCGATGTGGTCGCAAATAACGCATCAATCTCGGCCGAGATTGATGGTCTGGGTCCATGGCCGATACGAGATTTGAACGAGAAGCTCACCAAAACGGTCGAGATCTCGCCCAGACGGCCAAGATCTCACCTAGACGAGTTAGCAAGTTGATTAGCAGTATGCAAATTTATTTACAAAAATCAAAATCAAACTCAAACTGTTTGTATACTTATTTTAAAAAATGGATGGTATTTCATTATATTTATACAAAACTTAACATATACAAAGTGTGCGAAATGCTTAGCAAATATGTTATGAGTATAAAACTAAAAAAATTAGGACTCAGAAAATTTTACCGAGATAAAGTTGCTGACTAACAATCTCTTCCCGACCGAGACAAGACCAAAACCCGAAATTCACTACAAACTTAGCTGTCCTAGCCTTTATAACTAGGATCTAGAAGTTGATATATATTCTTGAGAGAAGGAATACATCCCATCTGCAACCCTTTATTTAGATGCATACAAGAACTGTGGGTAGATTCGACTATATATTTACATAGACGAAAGAGTGCTTCATAGCCAAAGCAACATCATGAGCATGACGAAATTTAAAAAAGAAACACAATACTCATTGCCCAATTTTAAAATTACATTACATGTAATGAGTCGAACACAACAATTACGATGCATTGACAAAACTTAGTACGTGCCTGTGGCGTTGATTGAGGCCTAAAAGTTTCGCAAGTTGATTGAGGCCTAAAACTTAGTATGTGCCTGTGCATCTCATTAGAGGGTGGAGTACAGTTTCATGGTGTATTGCTGGCGATATAAACGCGGTTAGGTCAGATAATGAGAGGAATCAACCAGGTGCTGATCAAAGAAATAAGGAATTTCTTAACACCTTCATATTGGACAATGAACTCATAGACTTGCCGTTGAGTGGTGGCGCATATACATGGACCGATAAGCACCACATTCCCTTACTTTGCAGACTTGACAGATTCTTGTTTTGCTGTGGCTTTAATGTGGAGTTCAATAATACAGTGCAAACTGCCCTTGTAAGAACGATATCATACCACAACCCTCTATTGCTTGATTTGACACCAAATCTGGTGAACAAATCATACTTTAAGGTCGAAAATATCCGGTTAAAGCATACAAATTTTATGGTGAAGGTTGAATTATGGTGGAACTCAATGTTGTTTCACGGTACTCCAAGTTATGTCTTCTTTAGAAAACTTCAAAATTTGAAATTATTTTTGAAGAGTTGGGCAGGAGAGACATATGGATACATAAAGAAAAAGGAAAATGTGCTTACAGATGAAGTTCATTCTCTCAACATTCAGGAAGAGAGCGGTGCTCTTTCCAACAATCAACTTGCAGAAAGAAGTGATTAAGAGGTGAAGCTAAATTCATTGAAGGTATCCAGAGCAAAAATGGCATACCAAAGAGCAAAGGTGAGAGGTTTCAAGGAGGGTGACAAGAATACGCAATACTTTCATAGTATTGCTAATGCAAAGAGAAAGAGACAATACATTACCAAATTGATGATCAATGGCAATGATGTCTTCAACCAAGAAGCAATCAAGAATGAGTTGGTACAGTATTACACCTCTTTATTCACCGCAACAAACTCGGTTGATCCTAAGTTTGAGAACATGGATTTCAATGTGATTGATTCTCTTCAAAAGAATTGAAAAAAACTTTGACGAGGAGGAAGTTCTGAAAGCAATAAAGATGAGTGGAAAGAATAAGGCACCAAGGCCTGACCGCTTCACAACTGAGTTCTACATCAAATGCTGGGAGATTTTGAAGGGTGATTTAATGGCATCATTACATGAGCTTCACATGAAAGGTAGAGTGGATTGAAGATTGAACATGTCTTTTATTAAGCTTATTCCGAAGAAGGAGGATTCTGCATCTCCTAAAGACTATAGACATTTAAGCTTGATATGTAGTTTCTACAAGATAGTCTCTAAGATTTTGGCTGGGAGAATGAATGGTCATGCCAAGTTTGATTTCAGAATCTCAAGGAGCCTTTATCAAAGGTAAGCAAATTCTGGATGGTGTGTTGATTATGTTTGAGATTCTCACTGGTTAAAATTAAATCTACATAAAAGTTCTCTTATTAGTGTGGGTGCGGATCATATTGTGCACGATTTAGCAATGGAATTGGGCTGTGAGGTTAGCACTCTACCAACAATATACTTAGGTCTTCCAATTGGTGCAACTAGAAGAAGTTTAGCTGTTTGGGAGGTGATTGTGGAGAGAATGCAGAAGAAGCTTGCTCTGTGGAAAAAAAGACATCTGAATAAAGCAGGGAGGATTGCTCTAATCAAATCCTCTCTAGAAAGCCTCCCTACTCATTTCATGTCTCTTATCAAGCTTCCATGGACTATCGAGGACAAGCTTGAGAAGATAATGAGAAGATTTCTTCGGGTTCAACTGATAAGGTGAAAAAGATGAGTTGGGCTGGCTGACATAAGGTTTGCAAATCAAAAAAGAAAGGTGGATTGGGTTTAAAAATGTTAAGGCAAACTAAGAGGGCTTTGATGGCGAAGTGGCTGTGGAGATACTATAAAGAGCCAAACGCATTATGGCGTAGGATAATTTGCGAGAAGAGTAAGTCTGCACAGGAGAACTTATGTCCATTACAACCTATAGATGCAATTGGGAGGAGTTTCTGGCATGATATTGCCAAAACTACTAATGATTTTTTCCTTTGCTGCAGTTTGCAGGTCAATAATGGTGCCAAAACAAGCTCCTGACATGATTTTTGGACAGGAAATACATCTTTAGCAACAAAGTTTACAAGGTTGTACAAGCTAAGTATTCTACAGCAAGGCTCTGTTAGCGAGTTCCATAGCGAGGATCAGTTGGTGAAATGGCAATTTAATTTCAGACGACGACTTAATGCGGCCGAGAGTATAGACCTGTTGGAGCTACGACATGTGCTGAAGAATGTATCTCTGAATCTGAACTTGGACGACAACATTGACGGTGACTACATAACAAAGAAAATGTATGACCTGATTCAAGGAGATAATGGGGACAACAACATACCCGAGTATCCTCAACTGTGGACTGGTAACGCCTAAGGTACAATTTCTAATATGGGCAATAATGCATCACTCGATCCCGACGAGGACAATGTTACATGATAGGGGAGTTCAGATTCATTCAAACTCTTGCCTCATGTGCAATAGAGAGATAGAAATTGACAGTCACTTGCTCATTCATTGTGACCTAGCAAATGTTATTTGGAGGTATTTTCCTACGTCTCTTAAGGTGATTTGGTTTATGCCTACTACTGTTCAAAGCTTACTGAAGGTCTGGAGGTCAGTGAGACTAAGAGGGAAGCTTAAACTCATTACAGAACTACTGTCTTTCATAATCATTTGGATACTTTGGAAAGAAAAAAACTCGAGAGTGCACTGAGGGCAGTTCAGAAGTGCGGTGCTCAGAGAAGGATATCTTTCATGGCTATACTGCAAGCCAAATTCTATTTCAATGGGAGAAAGTAATCAATCAATGTAAAAGTTAAACTCAATTCGAAATCGAGTAGAGTGTGTAATATAAAGAGGCACGGCCAGAAGGAATCGTCTTCGATTAGTTCAGGATCCCATATCCCATAATAAAATGGCAAATATGCGTAATATTTTGTTAATGGAGGATAACTATGACTATGAGCAACACCAGGTGGTTAACACTGCCACGCCATCAACAGCTGTCAGAAGTTGCTGCGTGCTGCTGATAGTTTCCCGTTAACTCCTCTTCTATTCCACCAATCAAACTATCTTTCATGTCGGAATTTTTCCACCACTTGTTTTAATTCCCTCTGTTCATTTCATAGTCTTATTTTCTTCTCCAACTTTTCACAACTTTGTAGCTTAGTGGATTGCCAGGAATCAAAATGAAAGCAAAATCAAAACCAAACTTATATCAAAAATAACAAGATAGGTAGAATCTGAATTTTTTGATTAATTAGCTTTGGTTTTTTTATGCCTCGATTACAATAAATTTATCCAAGAAAAATAGAAAAAAAGAAAAACAATATTATAGCTAGTTTTAACTAATACGTAACAAGAATCAAGACCGATCATGATTCCAGGAATCCGGTCATTCGAAGTATCGAATTTCTTACTTTGCTCAAATCACGACCTTTGAGTGTCCTTCCCGTGCCACTGCAAACCGAGAATGCCGTGTTTTCGGTACTAATCCGTCGAGCCACCATTACATGAGGTGGAACAATCTTTTCTTGTTCATCGGTATCACTCTCTTCATTATCCGAATCCGCTGCATAATTATTAGAACGTCTAGACATAGACATTGACGTCGGAATACTTATCGGAACTGATGAAGAACAATTCGTCATCTTCTTATTCTTCTTGAGTTTATTCTTCGTTTTACTGGTATTAGTAGTAGTTTGGCATACCCATGAATGTTGTTCATGAGGTGATAATCCACCATTCTCTTCCTGGTTGTTTTCATAGTCGTCCCCCGCTGTTGTAAAGCTGTTGTAGTTGTAGTAGTAGAAATGATTGTCGCGGACATTTGATGATGACCAAATTATATCAGATTCTTGGAATTCTTCCATTTGAATGCGATGATATAATAGAATGAATGGGAGATGCAGGAGACGGATAGGAATTAGAGAGATGAAGAAAAGTGGAAAGGGGAGGAGCAGAATTTATAGGGGTGGCAGTGGCTTTGGAGGGGGTGGAGTGAAATCGAGGATGATAATAATGCAGTGTAAATCGTAATGAAGACACATTTGATTTGATTGTGAGCATCAGATTGGATTGCGTCAGTGTAAAGGCGTTGAGTGCGGTCCCCGCATTCGCTTTCTGTAATTAACCAAACCTTTTTATTTATTTTTTTGATACAAAAAAAAATAAATTGAAATCATTCATTTCACTCATTCAGTCTACACTCATTGATTGTTCTATTATTTTATGCGCTTGATCGGCTTTATGATCATTTCACGGCTCGACTTGGCTTAGTTAGGTTGGATGCTTCTTACACGTACACCATAAGCTAATTTGTTCTTCGTTTAACTACTTGGTTCCGAGACAAAAATCTGGCCATTCTTTAATTATTTAACTTTTTTGAACAATGGTTAAAATTTTTACTGTAATGGGGAGAAAGAATATTACAAAAATAGTTTAGACAACTAAGCCCAAGAGAACCTGAGCATAGCTCAGTGGTTTCTCGCTGGCTCTCCGTAAGGGAGGGCTGAGGTCGATCCTCAGCAGGATAAAAAAAAACTAAGCCCAAACAAAATGACTATCGGGAGATTTACATGTACAAAATGTCATTCCAATTAAACAATAAATCCGTAAATGTGAGAGTCTAAACTATTTAGGAATCGACCATCAATAGTAAGCAGAGCCTTTAATATCATTGATAACTTCCCCTACATCTTTATGCCTTTTCCTTGTCATCACCCGACTGTTTCTTTCAAGCTATATTGCCCAAATGACTGCTGCAATAAGTACATGGAAAATTTTCTTCCAAAGCTTCCTTCCTCTATATACTGACCACTCTTGCGTATGATCCCTGACAGTCAGTTGAACCTGCCAAGTGATTTTATAGCTTGAGATAAAGTATTCCCATATGATTAATGGTCTCATCTTCTGAACTGCATAGGCTACACAAAGTGTATAGGCTACACAAAGTGTCTTCAATCTGTCATCCTCTTTTTAATAGATTATCTACAGTGGCAATGGCTTTCTGCCATACAAACCATAGAAACACCTGAATTTTTGGAGGAGTGCGCCTTATCTGAATGCTCTTTAGGGGGATATTTGAAGTACTGTGTTGCTGTGCAATTAGCCACTTGTATCCTTCTTTCACTGTAGATGAAGTAGCAGTGGATGAGATCAGGTCATTAGGTGCTTCAAATCTGGTGGATCGCCCAAATGAATCAGTAACTCATTGATTTCTTGCAGTTCCTCATTTGTGGGGTGTCTTCTTAAAGAAAATTTCCACCTTTCATTATTGATCTGATCTGCAACAGCTGCATGTTTGTCAGTAGCCAGCTTAAATACCTTCTTGTGTGACAGATAAAGAGGAGTAGTGGCTTATCATGCAAAAAATCCACAGCTTTACCATCTCCAATAGTAAGAGATGCAACCCTCTCAATAAGCCATCTTTCCTTCTGTATACCCTTCCAAAATCCCCTCCCAAATGGAAGTTTATATTCCTTAGGTAGCATGGAAGTTTTTATTTATTTATTTTGTTCTGTGTTGTACCATATTTCTCCACAAGGCTTATTTCTCAACATAATACCTCCAATACCATTTTGTTAATAGAGCCTTGTTCATGCATCTTAAGCTTCTAATAGCTAATCCACCATCTTCTCTTGTTCTGCAGAGTTTATGCCAAGCCACCCAACAAAATTTTCTTTTCTCTGCAGTACTCCCCCAAGAGAAATCTCTCATTATCTTTCTCATCTTCTTCTCCACTGAAACTGGCAGTTGAATCAGTATTATGTAGTATAGAGGTAGACTGGCAAGTGCACTATTGATGAGGACAATCTTGCCAGCTCTAGTGAAGTATCTTCTCTTCCATTTTGATAGCTTTCTTCTGAATTTCTCTAAGATGTCATCCCAAATGCTTGTTTGTCTGGCTGAAGCACCTAGAGGAATTCCCAAGTATTTTATGGGTAACTTATCAACTTTACAATGAAGTATATTTGCCAAAGCATGTACTATGTGATCAGTTAAGCTAATAATGGTACTCTTGTCTAGATTCACTCTGAGACCTGTTATAGCTTCAAACACTTGAAGTATCATCAACAAATTATCCAATGTATCCTCATTTGCATCCAAGAATACCAATGTATCATCAACAAATTGAAGGTGTGCGATGTTTATGTCTTGACCAATTGAGAACCCCTTAACCATATTGAGATCAACAGTTTTTTTCACTAACTTTGTGAAGATTTCAGCTACCAAAAGAAATAGAAAGGGGGACATATAATCACTTTGTATTAAGCCCTTGAAGTGCTTGAACTTAGCTGAAGATGTTCCATTCACTAATACTGAGGATTGAGATGAAGATAAGGACCAGTACACACATTGTCTCCACTTTTCACCAAATCTAGCACCCTTTCAAATCATATCAATGCAGTGCCAATTGACACTGTCAAAAGCTTTTTCAATTCTAATTTGCACAGTATACCATGCTTCCCTTATTTATCTTCCTGGTGCTCAGAAATGCCCCCTAGTGCTCAGAAATGAGTTTAGGAATAACAAGTTTGAATCTTTCAGCCATAGTCTTTGAGAGAAATCTGTAAGTGCTGCACACAAGACTAATTGGCTTACAATATTTTGGAGTATTGCATTCCTCCTTCTTTGGTATAAGACTGATAAAAACACAATTCAATCTCCAATTCATCCTTTCATGTTCATAAAATTCATTCACTACTGCCATAAAATTAGATGCTAAACCCATCAGGTCTAGGTGACATGTTATTAACACACTTCTTGATGGTTTGCCATAGCTGTACGAGTAGAAAATCTGCATAGGTACTCGAGGTACCAAGGCCATCAGATCTACTCGCACATACAGTATTTAGTTGTGATTTGCAGTCCGAAGAAGCAAGAACAGCATCGAGGATGCTATGAACAGTCATTAAAAGCTAAGTAAGACAATAAAGATAAGATAAAGAAGACTTTTTGTGTATTGCTAATGCTGAGATTACAAGAATTAAACCCTAAGGAACCAGAGGAGATTACAAACCTAATCTCTCTCTTGCTACTTAGGCTCAACCAAACAAGAATCCAACCCTTACAACGTTTTCCAAGCTCGCCTTATATAGGGCCGAGCTTGGGTGGTTTACAGCTAATAAAGACAAAAGACTCAATCGTGGTGGTGTCAGTTTCTGTCGAGTAAGGCGGTTTACACTCCGAAGCTGATTCCCGAACTTCGGTCCTTTGGCGTAGTCCGAATCTTTTCTACTCCGAGTCTTTTCTTCGCTCAAGTGTAACTTCCCTTCCTTTATCAGTTCAAATCATCGCTGCCTAATCCTTTCGGTGCGGTTTACTTCCTGGATGCGAGACACGTGGTCCGAGGGGTTTCTACCCCCTACAATTTGCCTCTTTCCTTTTCTTGTATCGAAGATGCAAGGAGAGGAAACCCCCTTTTCTGCCACCTCTTCGTCGAGTATCCTCACTGCTTTCCACGTGTATATTCTCCTCTAAGACACGTTCTCCTAGGCTCGTGGCCTTTCACCTTCTGACCGGTGATTCCGGTTTCTTCACTATTTAAGTTTCGTTTCTCCCTCTAAAAATCTTTTCAGACCTTTCGTTTTTATCTTCCTTGGCGTCGGCGGCCCTTTCCCGTGATAATTTTTCTCCAATATCTTCACATCAACCGACTCTTCCAACCTTTTCTCTTTAACCCATTGTTGTAAGTGATCTTTTCTTTCATAAAGTTGACTTCTTTAGAATTTTCCCTTCCTCTTCCTTTGTTTTCCAGTTGCCTCTGCTATTTCCGTCACCGGTGGTGCTACTGTTTTTCATCTTTTTCTATGTCGTCTGTCTCCGCGATCGAAGCCGTTTCTTCAAGGTTGAATGGTTTGTATCCTGAAGAAAGGGGCTTTCGAATTGAGTCCCTTGATTCTCCCAGACTAACTCCAGCGCTAGTCGAAAAGTACCAGTGCAACGAAGATGTTCTGGTGGTGACTGTTCATCAAATTTTCGCCGGATTACTTCCTCCTCTCTATCGATCTGATAATCCTTTGTTTCTTCAAATTATCTGCTCTCTTTCTCCCCCCCGTGGCGTGATGCAATTTACCTGTAGCGCCATTTATCTTATCAATCAATGGGTTCTTCAGTCTGAAAATAACACTCCTGCCGAATCCACAGCGAGATATTATTACAACGCCGAAAACTTCTTTAAGCATTACGAGCCTTTTCTGACTGTAGACAACGAGATAACTCCCTTCGGAGTTAGCTTTCGGATGGTGGCGGGTAGCCAAAACGTTCTTCCCGAAGCTTTAGTTTATTCTTTGGACGAGGACTGGTCTTCGGAGCCTATACTTCTCAAGGGACCTATACTCCGAGGCTGGAGGGACAAAGGCCGATTCATTGTTCGGACTGAATTCGAGATGGGTCACGAATTTGAGACTCGACACTTGTTCTCTATTTGTTTTCTTGACGAGGAAAGGAGGTTGCTCCGCTCTTTTTCGAGCGAAAGGAAGGATGTCGCTATTGAGTCTTCGGGCACCTTAAAGCGTCCTCGGTCTGATGAGGAGACTATGCAACAGGTAACAAATACTTTCTCGATCTTTTCCGAAGTATTCATACTTGCCTCTGTTTGTTTCCTGAGGAAGACGGGTCCTTATCTGCAGGGAGAGCCTTTAGGTGCCTTAAAGCGCGGTCGTGATTTGATGAAGATTAGCTATGGGGGAAATTCTGAAGTTCCTCGGCCGCTGAAAAAGGCTGCTTTGCAAGTGATGTTGAAGGGGTTTCAGACTAGCCGTCGCCAAGATGCTATGGCTCCTCCAAAGGAGATTCCAGTTGTTCACCAGGAAATTTTAACGTCGAAAGTGATTGAGATAGAGGACGAGGAAGTGAATGTTACAAGCCCTCGCATTGCTCCTTCCTCCATTATTGGTGTTGCCTCTGCCTCGACTGCAATCCTGGGGACTTCGAGTGCCATGTGCTGCCTCGGAATTTGTTTCTTCAATAGGAGTCTGTTCCAATGCTTTTGGAGAATCTTCTGTTCTTCCTTCGGATGTGATTATTACACCCGTTGACCTCCTTTGCCCCCAAGAGGATGGTTCATACATTAAAGTGGATCCTGCCATGCAGCTTGTCGCCAGCTTTCCACAAAGTTCGGCGTTTCCGCCTGCTCCTAGCTATGCTTGCCGATACTGTTAGGGCATTGTCCGGTCAAACCCACTAGCGTTGGTATGTCAAGCTAGTTGTCAGTTTTAGGTGTCAAAATTCAATTCTTGATTTAGCCTACTAGAGTTTAGATTTCGGAAATGGGATATAGACAGAGTAGTAGAGACCTTGAAGACGAAGACTGTGAAGACAAAGAAGACATCAATTATTCTTCATCGACAAAAGGTTAGTAGGAGTTATGACTTTATGGATATTCTTATATTTCTACTTTCTCTATTCTTTCGAAATATAGTCGACTACTTTAGTAGTAATGTAGCGATTGAGATCGTGTTCTTGTGTAACATGGCTTTATGTCATGACCAGTATTTGATCCCACGAATACTGTGAATCAAGAACATATGAGATAGATTCGACGCCATATGACCATTTCAATAGTTTGCTTGCAAACTGTTATGTTGGATATGGATGAATCTAAAGGAGTGCTCTTGAGCAAAGAGCCTATGGATCATAGCTGAGGACGTTCTCACGTCTAAGTTCTGGCTCAGCCCAGTTCTTCCAGCGAAGACCGAGTTTGACCAAATTTGACCAGCAGGCGGTTCCCGAACCGGTTTGCGTACCAGAAGCTGAAAATCTCCTGTGTCGCATTAGTTCCCGTACCTGGCTATCAGTACGTGAACCTGACACGGAGAGTTTTCTGGTAAGTCGAATTAAGAGTTTTATTCTTTCAGAATTTCACTCTAGGTCAAATTCCAACTCCTTTATCTCTTAGATGGACTTGTGTGAAACATAAATACCTTTTGTGTTCCATCTAACGATCCTCAATGAGTCAATAAGATAAGATTATCTCTGGTCTATTGGATTCCTATCTTGAAGTGTTTGTGAGCCAACAAAACACTTGGCAGATAAATCTAAAAAGGAATTTCAATTGAGATTAATCTGTATTACTTGGTTGGCAAGTTTAGGGTTTCCTTAACTTGTGGGACAAGTAATTGATTGCTTAATTCCAAAGCAACCTATCTTATTGAATGCTATAAATAGAGGTGTCTAAGGACAAATACCGCAAGCATCAAGCACACGTGAAGGTCCTCAGGGAAGGTAGCGTAAACTCTTTTCACTTCGGTGAAAGCTTGTTGTGGTATAGTCATCCTCTATAGGTTGCAGCTCCTCTGGGAACTCCCTACGACTAT